>CAUYUJ010021169.1:118106-123106 GCA_963575745.1 Prorocentrum cordatum
AGGAGGAGGAGGAGGAGGAGGAGGAGGAAGATCCCTCCCATGCTGCCCCATGCTCCCACATCAGCAGAGGGCGGCTGGCGCGAAGCCCCCCCCCTCCCTCCCTCCCTCCCCTCCTCCAGGCGGCGTGCAGCGCCTGGCACGTCAAAAAGGTGGCCAGGCGTGCCGGGCGCTGCACGCCGCCCGGCTGTCCGCCCGTCCGTCTTTCCGTCCGTCTTCCGGGTTCTCTGAGCCGCGATGCTTAGAGTTTCTTAGCTCTGGGACGCGTCGGCCACCGCAACTGTCGCCGTCGTCGGCGTCGTCGTCGTCGTCGCCGCGTCGTCGTCGTCGCCGTCGTCGTCGTCGTCGTTGTCGTCATCGTCGTCGTCGTGGCCGCCGCCGCCGCCGCCGTCATCGTCGTCGTCGTGGCCGCCGCCGCCGCCGCCGTCGTCGTCGTCGTCGCCGCCGCCGCCGCCGTCGTCTCCGCCGTCGTCGTCGTCGTCGTCGTCGTCGTCGTCGTCGTCGTCGTCGTCGTCGTCGTCCTGGGTTGCCATCACCCGAGTTGGTGGCCCTGACGAGGGGGTGGCGGCGGCAGTGGCAGTGCCGAAACGCGCCCAGAGTTCAACGAGGCATCAGAGTGCAAGCCATACTTGCCTTGCTGATGCTCAGGGGAAGCCTGTGCTCAGGGGAGGCTGCAGCACCGCTCAACGATGTTCTGTTTAACCGAACCTGCAGGGTGGGCCCTTTCCCTAATCCGTGCTTCGGTGTGTATCGTCTGCGCGCCTCGTCTTCGTCGTCGTCGTTGTCGGCATCGTCGTGGTCGTGGTGCATGTTACTCTGCTCGGGACTTGTTCCCGTTATGCATGCAGTGACCACCACCCACAACCCTCCTACCTTCTTCTCTCTCTGCCTCCTCCGCCTCACTCCCTCCCTCCCTCCCTCCCTCCTCCGCTTCCTCCTCCCCTCCCTTCCCTTCTTCCCTCCTCCTCCTGCTCCTCCTTCCCTCCCTCCTCCTCCTCCCCCTCCTTCCCTCACTCATCTTCCCCCATCTCCTCCTCCTCCTCCTCCTCCTCCTCCTCCTCCTCCTCCTCCTCCTCCTCCTCCTCCCTCTTCCTCAATGGTCTCCTTCTTATCCTCCTCCTCCTCCTCCTTTTCTCCTCCTCCTCCTCCTCCTCTGCGCCGCCTCATGGGTGGAGGGCTGGCACTGCCGCCGGGAAAGGGAGGAGGGGTTCCGATGGAAGTCAGGGGCAACTTGCTCCTGCTTTCTTATATTTCGCTTCGTCTGTTCCGTTTGGGCAGTTGCACCGCCAAATCAAACAGACTGTTTTTCGCCAGCCCCCTGCCAAATCTCGACAGCGCACCGAGGGCATTGCATTAGAGGTGCACCGAGGGTGCCGTCGCCCGAGTCAAGATCACCGCTTTCGGTGTTCCACGTCCAGGGCATCTCGAGGTGGCACCCTCGCCAAACACTCGCTTGCTGGCGTCGGGAAGTGGACCGCTGGGCGTGGCTCACGGGAGGCGGCCCCGCCACGGGCGCCCGAGGCGGAGCGCCGACGTCGAACGGCCCGTGCCAGCGGGTGGCCGCGGCCGTCCAGTGAACCCCGGATGGCTCCCCAGGGAGCACTGCAGGGCTGTGAGAGGCAGAGGCCGGCACCTGCAGGGCAGCCCCGGATCGGGGCTCGAGAGACGGGGGTCGGTGCAGACGGGGGTCAGCCAGGGGCACCGGATCCTGCAGGATCCTGCGAATTACCCCCTCTGGCTGGCCGCTGGTGGCCGCGAGGCGGCCGCACATATGGGCGGACCCCGGTTTGCGAAGACCTGCGTTGCAGTTTTTTTTTTTTTTTCTGCATTGCAGTTTTGGGTTTCCTGCCGACCCGGGTCTGGATTGACCCGGGTCAGAAGATCCCCGACTGGAGCTCGTTCCGGCTCCCGGGAAAGATCCCCGGCGGAGCCAGCCTGAAGCTGCGGCGTGTCCCGGCAGGGCTTTTTTGGGCGTTTCCCAGCACGCTTGCCCGGAAGCTCTCCAGAAGCTCTTTCGGTAGCTCCTTCCATCGAAGACGGAGGTGCCGCCGGGGGGGCCCAGCGCGGATGCAAGAAATCCGCGCGGAGCGCCAAAAGTTTATGTCTATGGCGTTTTTGCTTATTTTTCTAACAAGCTCCCTCAGCTGCTCCTTCCAGGAGCTTCCAGAGCTCCTTCGAGAAACCCTTGGGCAGGCTTCTGGTGCTCCGCTGTCCCGGCTCTGGACTTCACAAGAGTTGAACGGCCCGGACAGCCGGCGCCTCGCTTCTTTCGAGGCACGGCCCCCGACCTCTCGACCACCTACTTCCCCGGGACTCGTGTTCGTCCCGAGTCGTTTGTTGATGGTCCCGAGGCCCGGGGAGGGCCCCGAGAGGCCAGACTCCATGAGAAAAATGCCACCTGGATGTTCTCTTTCCGAGAAGTGTGGTGGAGCCAGCGCCGGAGTCTCCACGGCGCGATCCGCGAGCCTGCCGTGCGTGCGCGCACATCGCCGCGAAGAGGTGGCCCGGCACCGGTCCCAGCCAGCATGCAGGAAGGGCGGGCAGGTTCGAAGTTGTGGGTTGGGTACTCCAGATTTCGTAATAAAGGGAGGGGGGTCTCATTTCGGGGGGGGGTCTCTTCCAGGCTATCTTGGAGGGCCTGGGGGGGTCCGGGGACGATGTTTTGGAGGGTTCTCCCACGGGTGAGGTCTGAAATGGCTTGTCTAGGAGGGTCCAGACCCCCTCCCTTTTATTTCGAAATCTGGAGTAGGTGTTTTGCCTTTTGTTCGGCCGTTCAGTGGCCTCTGGACTAGGAAAACGGATCCTGGGTGAAAAACTACATGCGGACCTCGGGGGGGACTGATTTTGAGCGGATGTGGCTTCATCCCCGCCTCCTGACTGAATTTCGGGGGTCCCAGCCAGTTCAGGCCCCTCGGCCGCCTCCAAGATGCATTGACCCCAAATCGCCCACTCATCACCAACAGGGGCCCGATTTGGAGCCGGCCAGGGGTCTGAGGTGGCCCAGCACTGGTTCCGGCCAGCAGGAAGTGCGGGCAGGTTCGAGGTTGTTGGTTCGGATCGGCTTTCTGTTGTTTCTGCTTCCGAGGGCCGTTTCTGAGTCCGTGGACCGTGAAACACAGATTTGGGGTGAAAAAAACTACACCCTGCGGACGCCCGGAGGAGTCCAGGGACCGATCTTGAGCGGATTCGGCGTCATCCCCCACTCCTGACCGATGTCCTGTGGTCCCAACCAGTCCAGGCCCCTCGGCCGCCTCTCCAAGATGCGTGGGCCCCACATCGCCCACTCCTCGCTGACGGGCCCGACGGCCCACCCGTGCCCAGGAGCGTGCGCATAGGCGCCGTCGGGGGCCTGGCGCGCCGATCTCTATCCGTGGTGCATCGCCGATGCCAGGTCGACGTTGCCCCCCGGAGCCGGTCCCCCACTTTGAAGCTGCCCCCTCCCCAGACCTCCTCGCGTCGTGAAAAAATCGCGACGGGAGGTTTTTCGCTATTTTCGGCCTCCGGGGGCCCTCGCCGGGCCTCGGGACCGTCAAAAAACGACTCAAGACGAAAAACCGGTCCCGGGGAAGGGGTCGGGACCTCTGGGGGTCGCGTCATGCAAAAATCATGACGTCGGGGGTCTGGGTCGGGAGAGGGGCGGGCATCCCCCCCTTTTGGCAGACGAGCCACAACTCGGGGAGCCGTGGTCCTGAGCCCCTGTTGGGGGGGGCCCCTCTGCGTCGACGCCCCGGTGGGTCTCCCCTCGACGGTCCGGGGCCACGGTTGGGTCGGGCCCGTGCCCTTTGCCGGGGGGGGGAATCAGAAATGGTCAAAGACTAGTCTGGGGACGATTTTTCTACTGCTCTGGATTATGTTTTGTGTATTTGTTTTTGCGTCTTTTTTACTTTTCGTCCAAAAGACCCATGTAGGGGGACATGCCCGACCTACGACCACGGGTCCCCCGATTGTGGCTGGTCGCCCTTGGGACCGCCGTAAAATGATTCCGGATGAAAGGCTGGCCCAGGGGAAAAGGGCCAGACCTCAGGGGAACCGCGCTTCAAAAAAGTCTTGCGTCTGGGACCAGGTCCATGCCCTGAGATCCGCTCGATGTGCTCTTTGTCGATTCCGCGGCCGCCACGACCGCTTCCCCGGGGTCGGTTTTTCATCCCGCTCTTTTTGTTATGGCCCAGGGGGGCGATAACGGGCCTCCGACGGCCAGACCGAGGAAACACCGCTGGCAGAACATAACGTACCGTCGGAGATTGGGTTTTGAGTTTCCAGGTGGAGAGGTCTGTCGAGGAAGCGTAAGCATGGATTAAGGCGCGTGGGTCATCATCCGGCTCCGCTTCCACGCGACATCCATGCGTTCCGTCGCCAGATGAGGCGGCACTGGCTCAACATTTTGGGGGTTATTTTCCCTGATCTGTAGATCCAGCGCCAACGCGACATATCTACGGATCCCTAACTCGTCTCTTCTCCTCCTCCTTCGCTTCCTTCGCCTCCTCCTCCTCCTCCTCCTCCTCCTCCTCCTCCTCCTACCCCTCTTCTTGTATCCTGTATATTCCACGCGCCAGATCTACGGATCCTTAGTCCGTGATAACGTGTGCCCGAGTCGACCCTTCCCCTGGGGCTGGCTCTTCATCCCGAGCCGTTTCTCGACAGTCCCGGGGCCCGGCCAGGGCCCCCAGAAGCCGACAACGGCGAAACACCCCCCGCCTTGATGCAGTGGCCCTCGCCGCGCCACCGACCCCTTGGAAGCCACAGCTGCCTCTCCTTCGCGTTGTCCTGCATACACCTTGGCGCCGTGCGCCCCTCTGGGAAGCCCTCCTGGGGGCACCTCGGGGCCTCTGGGGGGCTCTGTGGGGCCCTCTTAATGGGGCCTCGTCGACGTCGCGGGTGCATCGCCGGCGCATCGCCGATGCGTCGGCGATGCGGCTCGATCCTCCGGCCCCATCCACTCGGACCCCATTTGGGAGGCCTCCTTCGGCGCACTGCAGGCCTGAGGGGCGGGGGCGTCCGCGCGC
>CAUYUJ010021169.1:128106-143592 GCA_963575745.1 Prorocentrum cordatum
GGGGGGAATGGTCAGTTTTTGTTCCCGCCCTGGGTCATGTCCCCCCCAAAAGAATGTAGTAGTATGTAGTACTAGGTGCTAGTTGGTAGTAGTCGGCAGTAGTCGGCAATACTAGTCGGTAGTAGTTGGTAGTATTAGATAGTAGAAGGTAGTCGTAAATAGGAACAGGTAGTTGTAGGTTAATGGTAGGTCGTAGTAGGTAGTGGCAGGCAGTAGTAGCAGTAGTTGTAGTAGTAGTAGTAGTAGTAGTAGTCGTCGTAGTAGTAGTAGTAGTAGTAGTAGTAGTAGTAGTAGTAGTGGTAGTGGTAGTGGTAGCGGTAGTGGTAGTATTAGTAGTATTATTATTAGTAGTAGTAGTAGTAGTAGTAGTAGTAGTAGTGGTAGTAGTAGTGGTAGTCACAGCAGTAATAATGGCAGTCATAGTCGTAGTAGTAGTCGTAGTAGTCGTAGTAGTCGTAGTAGTCGCAGTAGTCGTAGTAGTAGTAGTAGTAGTAGTAGTAGTAGTAGTAGTAGCAGTAGTACTAGTAGTGGTAGTGGTAGGGGTAGGGGTTAGTGGTCGTAGTCAGTAGTCGTAGTAGTAGTAGTAGTAGTAGTAGTAGTAGTAGTATAGTATTAGTAGTAGTAGTAGTAGTAGTAGCTAGTAGTAGTAGGAGTCGTAGCGGTAGTGTAGTAGTGTCGTAGGAGTAGTAGTGTAGTAGTAGTAGTAGTAGTAGTCGTTAGTAGTAGTGTAGTCGGGGTGTAAGTAGTTAGTAGTCGTTTAGTAGTTAGTAGTAGTAGTAGTAGTAGTAGAGTAGTAGTAATGGTAGCCGTAGTAGTCGTAGTAGTCGAAGTCTAGGCGTAGGGTAGGCGTGTCGTAGCGTAGGCGTAGTCGTAGTAGTAGTAGTAGTCAGTAGTAGTGCAGGTATGTAGTTAGTAGTAGTAGTATTAGTCGTAGTCGTAGTAGAGTACTAGAGTAGTAGTTAGTAGTAGTAGTAGTAGTAGCGTAGTAGTAGTTTCAGCAGTAGTAGTGATAAATACTAGTAGTAGTGTAGTTAGTCGTGGGTAGTTTAGTAGTCGTAGTGTAGCGTTATAAGGCGGAGCAGCAGCATCATGATCAGCAAGCAACAGCAGCAGCAGTAGTAGTAGTAGCAGTAGTAGTAGTAGCAGTGTAGTAGTAGTAGTAGTGTAGTAGTAGTGTAGTCGTAGGTAGTTGTAGTAGTATAGTAGTAGTAGTAGGAGTTAGTAGTAGGTAGTAAGCCAGTAATAGTGGTAGTCGTTAGTAGTAGTTCGCCGTAGTAGTAGTAGTAGTAGTAGTAGTAGTGTAGGTTAGTAGTAGTAGCAGTGGAGTAGTAGTAGGAGTACTATTAGTAGTAGTAGAGTAGTAGCCGTAGTAGGCGTCTAGCCGTGTAGTAGTATAGTAGTAGTAGTAGTAGAGTAGTAATGGTAGTAGTAGTAGTAGTAGTAGTAGTAGTAGTTGTAGCAGTAGTAGGCGTAGAGTCGCAGTAGTAGCAGTAGTAGTAGTAGTAGTAGTAGTAGTAGTAGTTGTTGTAGTAGCAGTAGTAGTAGCAGGAGCAGTAGCAGTAGCACTAGCAGTAGCAGTAGTAGTAGCAGTAACAGTAGCAGTAGCACTAGTAGTAGTAGTAGTAGTAGTAGTAGCAGCAGTAGTAGTAGTAGTAGTAGTAGCAGTAGTAGTAGTAGTAGCAGTGGTAGTAGATGTAGCAGCAGTAGTAGCAGTAATAGTAGTAGTAGTGGTAGTAGTCGTAGTAATAGTAGTAGTAGTAGTAGTAGTAGTAGTAGTAGTAGTAGTAGTAGTAGTAGTAGTATGCAGTAGTGGTTTGTTGTGTGCAATAGTAGGTGGTGGCCGGCAGTGGTCGGTAGTAGAAGGTAGTAGAAGGTAGTAGAAGGTAGTAGAAGGTAGTAGTACATAATAGTAGGCCGTAGTATGTAGTAGTAGGTCGCAGTAGGTAGTACGAAGTCGTAGTAGTAGGTAGTAGTAGGTAGTAATGGGTGGCGGTAGATCGTACCAGGTGGTTGCACGTAGTACTCGGACGTTGTAAGCAGCGGTAGGTAGTAGTAAGAACTAGTAGGTCGTAGGAGATAGTGGTAGGTGGTAGTTGGTAGTAGTAGGTAGCAGTAGTTAGTTGTAGGTAGTAGCAGGTAGTAGTAGGTAGCTGTAGGTAGTGGCAAGTAGTAGTAGGTACCAGTAAGTAGTAGCAGGTAGTGGTAGGTAGTAGTAGGTAGTAGTAGGTAGTGGTCGGTAGTAGTAGGTAGTAGTAGGCAGTAGCAGGTAGTCCAGGTAGTGGTAGGTAGTAGTAGGTAATAGTAGGTCATGGTAGGTAGTAAGAGTAGGTAGTGTTAGGCAGTACGACCATGTAAACAAATCACGGCTCAACCATTATACCACCGACATTTGATCACCATACCATCAGCATCTGACCAGCATACCGCAACCATATGGCCATCATACCACCAACATCTGATCATCATACCCTCACCATGTGATTACCATACCACCATACGGCCATCTTACCACCAACGTCTGATCATCATACCACCACCATACGATGATCATGTCACCACCAGATGATCATCATACCACCACCATCTGGTCATCGTACCACCACCATCTGATCACCATACCACCACCATATGGACATCACACCACCTTCATATGATCATCACACCACTACCGCCAATGATCACCATACCGCCGCCATTTGATCAGCATACCACCACCATATGTTCGTCAGGCCACCGACATTTGATCATCATACCACCACCACCTGATCATCATACCACCACCATATGATCATCATACCACCACCATGTGATCACCATACCACCGCCGTATGGTCATCATACCACCACCATACGATGATCACACCACCATATTACCATCATGCCACCACCATCTGATCATCAGACCACCAACGTATGTTCATCATACCACCAACATATGATCATCATACCACCACCAGATGATCACTATACCACCACCATTTGACCATCATACCACCACCATATGAGCATCATATCACCACCATATGATCATCATAACACCACTATTTGATCATCATACCACTTCCATTTGATCATCATGCCATCACCATATGATCATCATACCACCACGATATGACCATCATGCCATTGTCATATGATCATCGTGCCGCTTCCATGTGATATTCATACCACTACCATATGATCATGAAACCACCATCATATGATCATGATAGCACCACCCTCTAATCATCATACCACCACCATGTGACAATCATACCACTACCGTACGATCATCATACCACCACCATGTGACAATCATACCACTACCGTATGATCATCATCCTACCACCTTACGAGCATCATACCACCATCATCTGACCATCATGCCGCTATCATATGTTCCTCACACCACACCATCTGACCATCATGGCACCACCACGTGGTCATCATACCACCACCGTATGATCATCACACCACCAGAGCATTATCATCATACCACCACCATATGAGCATCATATCACCACCATATGTTCATCATACCACCAACATATGGTCATCATACCACCACCGTGTGACAATCATACCACCACCATATGATCATCATACCACCACCATATGAGCATCATATCACCGTCATCTGATCATCATAACACCACCATACGATCACCATCTCACCACCATCTGATCATCACACCACCAACTTCTTCACGGACGGACGGGCTGGCCACCGAACCCCGGCCACCGGACCCGGGCCACATACACCACACACACACACACCACATACACCACACACACCACACACACCACACACCCCACACACACCCCACATACACCACACAAACCACACAAACACACACACACACCACACACACCACACACACCACACACACCACACACACCACACACACCACACACACCACACACACCACCGCACACCACCGCACACACCATCACCACCAGAACTCCATCACAACCTTTAAGGGTACGGACGGACGGACTGTCCTGCCACCAAACCCCGGATAACCCTAGTAGTCGTAGTAGTAGTAGTAGAAATAGTAGTAGTAGTAGTAGTAGTAGTAGTAGTAGCAGTAGTAGTAGTAGTAGTAGTAGTAATCGTAGTAGTAGTAATGGTAGTAGTAGTAGTAGTAGTAGTAGTAGTAGTAGTAGTAGTAGTAGTAGTAGTAGTAGAAGTAATAGTAGTAGTAGTAGTAGTAGTAGCAGCAGTGATAGTAGTAGTAGTAGTAGTTGTAGTAGTAGTAGTAGTTGTTGTAGCAGCAGCAGCAGCAGTAGTAGTAGTAGTAGTAGTAGTAGTAGTAGTAGTAGTAGTAGTGGTCGTCGTAGTCGTAGTCGTAGTCGTAGTCGTGGTCGTGGTAGTAGTAGTAGTAGTAGTAGTAGTAGTAGTAGTTGTAGTAATAGTAGTAGTCGTAGTCGTAGTCTTAGTAGTAGTAGTAGTCGTCGTAGTAGTAGTAGTAGTAGTAGTAGGGTCAGTGGTAGTGTTTGTTTTTAGGGTAGTTGGTAGTAGTAGTAGTGGGGGGGGTGTCGTAGCAGTAGTAGTAGTAGTAGGCCGTCGTAGTAGTAATCGTAGTCGTAGTCGTATACAGTTAGTAGTAGCAACGTATTAGTCAATCGCCGTAGTAGTAGAGTAGGAGTAGCAACGTGGGAAGTGTTATGAGTAGTAGTAGTAGTAGTATAGTAGTCGTAAGTAGTAGTAGTCGTAGTAGTAGTAGTCGTAGTTCGTTAAGTTCGTTAGTCGTAGTCGAGTCGTAGTCGTATGGTCTTGGTAGTGGTAGTAGTAGTAGTAGTTAGTAGCAGTAGTAGTAGTAGTAGTAGAGTAGTAGTAGTAGTAGTAGTAGGGTAAGTTGTTGTTGCAGTAAGGTAGTGGTATAGTAAGTAGTAGTAGTTATAGTAGTCGTAGTAGTAGTAGTAGTAGTAGTAGTAGTAGTAAGTAGTAGTAAGTAGTAGTTAGTAGTATGTAGTAGTCAGTAGTTAGAGTAGTAGTAGTAGTAGTAGTGTTAGTGGTATTATTAGTAGGAGTAGTAGTAGTAGTAGTAGCAGTGGTAGTCGCCGTACTATTATTATGATTATTAGTAGTAGTAGTAGTAGTAGTAGTAGTAGTAGTAGTCGGAGTCGTAGTAGTCGGAGTCGTAGTAGTGGTAGTAGTAGTAGTAGTAGTAGTAGTAGTAGACAGTAGTGGTAGTAGTAGTAGTAGTAGTAGTAGTAGTAGTAGTAGTAGTCGTAGTAGTAGTAGTAGTCGGAGTAGAGGTAGTAGTAGGAGTAGTACGAGTCGTAGCAATAATACTGGTAGTTTTAACATTCGTATTGTGATTATTCTTATTATCATTCGTAGTCGTAGTCGTAGTAGTAGCAGTAGTAGTAGTAGTAGTAGTAGCAGTAGTAGTAGTACTCATCGTTGCTGCAGTAGTAGTAGTGGCACTAGTAGTAGTAGTAGTAGTAGTAGTAGTAGTAGTAGTAGTAGCTGTAATGGTAGACGTAGTGGTAGTATTACTAGTAGTAGTAATAATAGTAATTGTTATAGCCGTAGTAGTGGTAGTAGTAGTCGTCGTAGTAATAATCATTCGAATAATCAATATACGACTCCGAATCTTGATTTCACGAGTAACATTCATAATCAGAAAAAGCAATATTCATACGACGAACAAAAAGGATACGAATAATGGTGATACTAGCACTAAGGACAGGATGGGCTTCATATAGGTGAGGAGTAGGAGGGGGACGCGTACTTGAGAGAAGGGAGGGAACACCCAGGAGGGGAGGGACGTAGGGAAGGAGGGAGGGAGGGGAGGGAGGGAGGAAGGAGAAAGGGGTGAGGGCGATGTCGAATGGAGGAGCGCTGGAACTGGATCTTGCCCTTGTGGCAGTTGAAGCCCCGAGCGGCCGGCAATTAGTCGTCACCTACTAATGCAGACGGAGCGATGCAGGCAGGGGAGGGAGGAGAACGGGGATTACGAGGAGGCTTAGGTGTACATGCGAGCAGTGAGGGGGGTGGGGCTCTTCGCGAGCGGCCAGAACTCGACCAGCGCCTGGGCGAATCAGCTCCCGGGACCACTGGTGCCAAGGGTGTGCGACGCCTCCAGGCGCTACTGGGGCGGGCGTCACAGACATAGTTACACACGCGCACACACAAACACATACGTTCGTTTGTTTGTCCAGCGTGCCGATGAGCTTCAGTTGACGGGCGCAGGGTCGAAAAACATCGTCGGATATCTGGGGGCTCGCGACGTGTCTGAATCGTGAACGTGTCTTTCCTGTCGGCTCTTCCCGGAATAGCCCAGGGCCGGGGGGCAGAGTGAGGATGTGTCGACACGCTGTTTAACCAGCGCGAAGGAAAATTGGTGGCAGCAGGAAGAGGCAGAAGAGGAGAGGTAGGAGGAGGAGGAGGAGCAGGAGGAGGAAGAGCAGGAGGAGGAGGAGGAGAGGGACGGAGGAGGAGGAGGAGGTGATGATGATGATGATGAGGAGGAGGAGGGGAGGAGGAGGAGGAGGGGGAGGACAAAGAGGAGGAGGGGAGGTGAGGAAGAGGAGGAGGAAGAGGAGGAGGAGGAGGAGGTGGCGGAGATGGAGGAGGAGGAGGAGGAGGAGGGGGAGGAGGAGGAGGAGGAGGAAGCGGAGGAGGAGGAGGAGGAGGAGGAGGTGTAGGAGGACCAGTGTAAACCCAAGAGTCATTAACGATGGTGGAATGAACCCTCCCTCCAAGCTCCCTCTTCATAGGCCCATACCACGGTTGATTTCCATTGAGGGAACTGCCTCGTTGGAAGTCAACCGTTTGAAGACCTTGAAGCATGCCAAAATATGGTTCTAGGGATTTCCACGCCACGGATCAACCTGACGGCTGCGTCCTGACGATCTGTAATCGTGCCCAAACGCCATTTTGGGGACTTCAACCTTGTGAATCAACATAACCGTTGCACCCGCATAATCCTGAGTCCTTCCAACACAAAATTTCTGGGACGTTGATCATGGGAAGCCGTGAAACTCTTGCAAATGTTGAAACCGAATGTGCGCGGCGTTAAAGCAAGAGCCAAATTTTGAAAACGAACTGCCCTCAATCCGTCAAATTCTTGCAATATTTCAAAACGAATGTGCACGGCGCTAAAACGAGAGCCACATTTTGGAAACGAGCCGCCTCAATTCGTGAAATTCTTGCAAGTGTTTCAAACGAATGTGCGCGGCGCTGGGGCGAGAGCTACATTTTCAAAGCGACCCGCCCTCAACCCGTGAAGCTCTTACACATGTTTCGAACGAACGTGCGCAGCGCATGGACGAGAGCCACATTTTGAAAACGACCCGCCCTGAATCCTTAAAAGTCTTGCAAATGTTTAAAACGAATGCGCGCGGCGCTAAAGCGAGAGCCACATTTTGAAAACGACCTGCCCTCAATCCGTGAAGCTCTTGCGAATATCTCAAACGAATGTGCGCGGCGCTAAAGCGAGAGCTACATTTTGAACACGGCCCGCCCTCAATCCGTGAAACAAACCAATGTGCGCGGCGTTGGGACGAGAGCCACATGTTCAAAACCACCCGCCCTCCATCTGTGAAACTGATTCATTTTTTAAGCTTCAGAATCATCAAAGGTCAGGAATTCTCAGGCGAAACACCTCGCCCGCCCAGCCAGGAAGGAGGAGGATGTGGAAGGAGGAGGAGGAGGAGGAGGAGGAGGAGGAGGAGGGGGGAGGGATACGGAGCAGGCGGAGGAGGGGGGATGAGGAGGAGGAGCAGGAGGAGGGACGAGCAGAGGAGGAGGGACGAGGAGGAGGAGGGAGGAGGAGAAGGAGGAGGAGGAGGAGGAGGAGGAGGAGGAGGAGGAGGCTCGCGCTGCAGACCTCCGGCCCGCTCGCTCGGCCCCCCCGGCCAGCGGCCCGGTCGCCCGGTGTTAGCCGAGGCCCGCGCGGGCGCAGCGGGGGGCGGCCGCCCGCGCTCGCCGGGCCCCGGCAGGCCTCGCCGGCGGGGCGTCGCGGGGGGGGTGGTGTAACGCTGCATGAAGTCAGAGCCCCGAATCATCTGGGGTAACTCGGGTCAGGGCTAGCTCGGGTTCGTTTGTCGGGATTCCGAACCCGAGTTGCCCCGGACCCGACTCACCCCGGATAATTCGGGCGTCCAGAGCCCCAAATCATCAGGGGTATCTCGGGTCAGGGCTAACTCGGGTTGGTTTTTCGGGATTCCGAACCCGAGTTACCCCGGACCCGACTTGCCCCGGATAATTCGGGCGTCCAGAGCCCCAAATCATCAGGGGTATCTCGGGTCAGGGCTAACCCGGGTTGTTTTTTCGGGAATCCAGACCCGAATCACCCCGGACCCGAGTTACCCCGGATAGTTCGGGCGCCCAATCAAGCAGTGGCGAAGCGTCCTGGCCCGCCTATAGCCCTAGCAAGCAATGTTCTAAGAACCTTTGGTGGTTTCCACGGCATGTTCTTAGGACAGTTCTGGTTGGGGCTGTCTTGGTTTAACACATCGGGTTAATTAATGTTCTAAGAACATTGTTTTTGTTATTAGAACATTTATGGATTCTAAGAACATGTCGTGGTAGGACTATAGGAATGCCGGGACGGTCGGTCCCTGCTCAAGTTGCAGCTGCGAAAAAGACGCCCGTCAAAACGCAAAGCCCGCCCGACCGATGGAGCAGTTCTTGCACTCGTGGCGCGCGAGAGCTTGGGCGCGGCAGGATCCGCGCCACGTGCTGGTGCTCGCTGACGGCCATGCCGCGTCGATCGCACCAGATCTCTTCTGACCTCCGAAGTTCAGTGATGCAGGGCCCGGTTAGTACTGGGGTGGGGGACCGCCTGGAAAGACCGTCGGGTACTGTCAGCTTCGGGGGGCTTCGTCTGCGCAGGACGGGTAAGTTCTGCCATCATGCGCCTGCGGGCGTCCGATCTCGAAGGAGCGGGTCGACAGGCGGCCGGTGCAGCGAGCCCCCTCGTTGCGCTGCAGCTTCGGGGGGCCTCGTCTGCGCTGGATGGGCACTGCCATCGTGCGCCTGCGGGCATCCGGTCTCGAAGGAGCGGGTCGACAGGCGGCTGGTGCAGCGAGCCCCCCCCCGTTGCGTTGCATCTTCGGGGGGCCTCGTCGGGTCAGGGCCAGGCGCTGCGATCCCGTCTCGACCCCGTTTCGGCCGGACCGAGGGCGAGCCGCTGGCGATTCGATCCGTTTACCATCCAGTTCTGCGCTCCGATCCACATCGGGCATGCCCGGACTGGGAGGGGCGTCGGTGGGGGTTATGGTTCCTTGGGTGGGTCTCGTCTGTCCCCCAAATGGCTGGCTTCTCATTTGCCCGACGCGGGCTCGATGCGGGCTCGGCGCGGGTTTGGCGTGGATCCGTCACGATTTTAACGAGCTCGACATGTTTTCGGGGCGCGACGGGACAGACCAAGGCCCGGCTGCAGCAGCCAGGGACGACGCCATAGGTCGCCGAGCGTGCTCCAGTGCTCGCAGAGTGGCTACTCGCAGACGTCCGCAGGACACGTGTTTGCCTCGATGAAGCGGATAGTAAAAATCCCCCGCGGCGGGTCCAGGCCGTTTACGAGTACGTATTGGAACGCGCTGGCCTGTCAGGGCGGATGCGGTCTGGAGTTTTGGCTCAGCGTGTCGCGCCGCAGGCTCTGGCCCAGCGCGCTCTGGCGCGGCGCGTTCGTCCCCAGGCGTCCTCGTCCCCAGCATTTCCGATCCTCCCGCCCCGCGGAGCGGAGCGACGCGCTATCCGTTCGCAGGGCACAGCGTGTCGCCGGGGCCGCCGCCGCGGCACGCCGAGCAAAAGTCCCTGGCCGTAGACTCGAGGGGCAACGTGAAGGAGAATAGGCTCGAGGGGCCACGGTCGGGGTTCGCGGTTCCCAGCGTTTTCATCGGTTCTCGTCGGTTTTCCAGCTTCGGGGTGCCTTCCAGCAGTTGCGCCCAGCCGGGAGCGTTCCAGGGGTGCCTGGATCGTTCCGAACGGCCGCCGGAGAGCCCAGTTACGACCCAACAGCTGGACGACGATGGATTTCAGGGCAGGGACCTTGAGATCAGGGCGTTGCATTTTTTTACAACGGGCGGTTTCGCCAGGTTTCTGGCGTCAGAGCCATCACAGGTCGATCCAGCTCGAAGCATAATGCAGAGAGATGGGGTCTAGGATTCCAGTGGGCAGCGTTTTTTTTATTCCGCGTTTCGACATTGGGCGGAAGAGGGGGAGGGGGGGGTTCTGGCTCTGGACCTCTCCTTAGTGCGACTGCTTGCACCAGTGCGTCCTATGGGGGAGCCTCCGCCTGCTTGCAACAGGCACCCAAAACAGCCCAAATCCACTCCAGCGGGGGCGGGAGAGGGGGGGTGCGAGGACCCGCGCAGATTGGCAAAACAAGGAGTATGAAAACGATCCCGTGGTGATGTTTGGCGATGTCGCATGCCTTTTCCATGCTGAATCTCAGGCAGTGGCGTATCGCCCAGGGAGGAGGGAGGAGAAGGAGGAGGAGGAGGAGGAGGAGGAGGCGGAAGCGGAGGCGGAGGCGGAGGAGGCGGAGGAGGAGGAGGAGGAGGAGGCGGAGGCGGAGGCGGAGGAGGTGGAGGAGGAGAAAGAGGAGGAGGGAGGGATGTGGAGGGGGAGGAGGAGGAGGAGGAGGAGGCAGGAGGAGGAGGGAGGGAGGGTGGGAGGGAAGGTGCGGCGGAGGAGGAGGGAAGGAGGAGGAGGGCGAGGAGGAGGAGGAGGGAGGAGGAGGAGGAGGAGGAGGAGGAGGGAGTGAGGTGGAGGAGGAGGGAGGAGAGAGGAGGGAGGGAGGGAGGCGGTAGGAGAGGAGGAGGAGGAGGAGGAGGAGGAGTGAGGAGGATGGAGGAGGAGGAGGAGGAGGAGGAGGAGGAAGGAGGGCGTGAGGAGGAGGAGGATGAGGAGGAGGAGGAGGAGGAGGAGGAGGGACAGCAGGAACAGGAGGGAGAGTCCTTGACGCCTTTTTGCCGCGCAGAAGCATCACGACCAGAGACTTCTGCCAGCGTGCTCGGCCTCGGGGCCCTCGCTTGGCCCCTGGACCGTCAAGCATTAAGTCGGGCATGTCCCCCTACTGGAGGAATATTCAAAATCCCTGAAACATAGTCTGGAAACGTGTGTTGAGCATTTGTTTGCTATTTTGGGGTAGTGCGAAGGCCTTGTGGCCGGTGCCGCCGACCCTGCAGACGGAAACGACGAGCAGGACAAGGACGTTGAGCAGCAGGAGGCGAAGGATGTCAGGGAGCAGGAGGAGGGAGGAGGAGGAGGAGGAGGAGGAGGAGGAGGGGAGGAGGAGGAGGAAGGAGGAGGAGGAGGAGGTGGTAGCGGAGAGTGAGCAGGCGGGGAACAGGAGGAGGAGGAGGAGGAGGGGAACCAGGAGGAGGAGGAGACGGAGGAGGTAGGAGGAGGAGGAGGGAGGAGGAGGAGGAGGAGGAGGAGGAGGGGAGGAGAGGAGGGGGGGGAGGTGAGGAGGAGGAGGAGGTGGAGGAGGAGGGGAGGAGGAGGAGGAGGAGGGAGGGGAGGAGAGAGGAGGAGGAGGAGGAGGAGGAGGAGGAGGGACAGGGAGGGGTGGGGGAGGAGGGAGGGAGGGAGGGAGGGAGGAGGGAGGATGGGGTAGGAGGTGGGGAGGAGGAGGAGGAGGGCGGAGGGAGGATGGGGGAGGATGGGAGGAGGAGGAGGGAGGAGGAGGGAGGAGGGAGGAGGGAGGATGGGAGGACGGGAGAGGGAGAGGAGGAGGGGAGGAGGAGGAGGAGGAGGAGGAGGGAGGAGGAGGGAGAGAGGAGGAGGAGGAGGAGGAGGAGGAGGAGGAGGGGGAAATTAATAGGCGTAGGACGAGGCGAGCAGGGCCGCATGGTGCAGGAGTGGTCCTGGGGTCCTGGGGCCTGGAGCCTGGGAGTCCTGGACTTTTTGGGGGGCTGGTTCCTGGTGCTGGGTCCTGGGAGGAGGTCCTCGGGGCTGGGTCCTGGACCCCGGGGACCTCGGAATTCTGGGTCCTGGGGTGTCCCGTGGCCGAGCGTCCAGGAGGCCAGGAGGCCGGTTCGGTTCTGGAGGGGGACGGAGGGACGAGGAGAGATGTGGATGGAGGGAGGCGGGGGGAGGGAGGAGAGGGCGTGGTAGAATGCCTCGGCTCTTGGCCCGTCTGAGGCTTTGCGTGGGCCCCGGGAGGGAGTCGTAGCTGACGCGGGACCCCCCCTCTGGCAGGGAAGGGATCAAAGGGAAGGGGGTTTCCTTCGACTCCATGGCAACGTTGCTCTTGAGGGGGAAGTCGTGGAAAAGCGGGGGGGGGAGCGGCGACGGGCCCAGGAAAGAGGGGGAAAGGGGAGGAGGGGAGACGGGCCCAGGGAAAGGGGAGGCGCAGGGACAGGAGACGACTGGCCCAGGGAAGGAGTGGGCGCAGGGACAGGAGACGACGGAGACGACGACGAACGAACGATGGGAACGGACAACCCCCTCACACACGCCGACACAGGGTCGGCGGATTTGGTTGCGTATTTTTCCCAACCCTCCTTGGTTGGGTATTCGTTCTGAAAGGGCACCGCGGTCGCGTCTTCTCCTCTTTCCGTCTCCTCCCTCCTCCTCCCTCCTCCTGCCCTCTCTTCGCCGTCGCTGGGGGGCTGCGATCTGCGAAACTGCCGCCATTTTCGAGGGCTGCTGGTGGGTCCAGCGGAATGAGGCACCGCGCAGACCTGAGGTAGACCTCGCCGTCCCTGATCTGCGAAACTGTCGCTACTTTCGAGGGCTGCTGGTGGGTCCAGCGGAGTGAGGCACCGCGCAGACCTGAGGTAGACCTCGCCGTCCCTGGGGGGTTGCGATCTGTGAAACCGTCGCCACTTTCGAGGGCTGCTGGTGGGTCCAGCGGGGTGAGGCACCGCGCAGACCTGAGGTAGACCTCGCCGTCCCTGGGGGGCTGCGATCTGCAGAGTAATTTAATTTTTAGCCCAATTTCTGCCTGCAGAAGGACACGCCCGACCTGAGTCAAGCAGCGTCTCGAGGTGAAACGCCTGTCCGGAGAAAAGGGGCCTTCTGAGAAGACTCGCACCCGCTGACTTTCCTCACTGTGCGAAGCCTTCTACAACGACTCGAGGTGGAACACCGGTCCAGGGAAAGGGGCCTTCTGAGAAGGCTTGCTCCCGCTGACTTCCCTCGTCAATCTCCGGCGACCCGAGGTGAGAAACCGGGTCCGGGGGAAGTTACCAGCCTTGAACGTATCCCTATCCCTAAGATTGACGCGCCAAAAGGCGATGACAATCCTAGGGATGCGCCCTCAAAAGATAAGGGGATCCCTGAGATTGGCATCGTGATGAGGAGGTGCCCAGCACAGGGATAGGGATATGTTCCACGCTGGTAAGGAAGGGGTCCGCATGGACCTCTCCGGGGAGCCACGCTGTCAGCACAGCACGACGGAGGGCGTGAAGGGGGGCGGGGGGCCCTCGGCGGCGCGCCGCTGGGGGGGGGCTGGCAGCGGCACCGTGGCCAGGCCTGCTCGGAAGGCTCCGCAGGCCTCGGGCCCTCCGGGGAGAGCCTCCCGAGCCCTCCCCGAGGCCACGGAGGGCTTATGGAGAGAGCTGCGGAAGGAAGCGCTGGGTAGGCTGTCTCCTCGGAGGCTCGGGAGGTCTCCCCTGCCCGCCGAGCTGAGCCCGCTGGGCCCGCTCCGGAGCCAGGGAGGGCTGCCTCAGAAAGCCGGAGAGCGTCTTTCTCAGGGGGCTCCCCAGAGATCCAGAGCATGGGAAAAACCAAGACGGAGGTTTTTCGCAAATTTCGGATCCTATAGGACCGTCAAAAACGACTCAGGATGAAGGCCTGTCCTGGGGAATGGATCGAGGCTTCCGAGGACCGCGTAGTGAAAAAATCACGACGTCGGATCTCTGGGTCAAAAGGCCTCCGGCCCTGTGAGAAGCCTTCTGGGCCCTCTCCGAAGCCAAGGAGGGCTTCCTCGGAAAGCCGGATGGCTACTGAAAAGCGCCGCCGCCTTTGAGGAGAGGCTTGCTCCCGCCGACTTTCCGCATTCAGCATTCTGCAGCCCCTAGCCTGGATCACATATGACCTCGTGGCCTAGCTTAGGTCCTCGGTTTTTAGGGCTATCCCCAAACATGTGGATGATGTCGTGTGAGAGATCTGCAAAACAAGACCCCCTATCCCCAATGATTTTGACCGTCCTAACGTAGGCCCCCTCCCAAAAGATTAGAGGTGCTTTCATTGCTATTATCACTCCCCCTTCCGGCTCGCCGCCGAATCGCATGTAATCGTACAGGTGCGTCTTCAAGTTGTTTTGATCTCCGATGCGCCGCCAGGGCGCGGCTTCTGGTGCGTGTGGGGGGCTATGACCGCCCGCGTCCTCGACGAGGCCCGCCCCCCCCCTGCGAGCACAGCCAAGACGCTGAGACCAGGACAACGAGGGGCCCTGGTTTTCGGGCCGCTCCGCGGCTCCCGTCCGTGGAACACCCCAGACGCCGAGGCTCGCTCGCTGCTCCGGGTCGGGCAGGCGCCTCGGAGTCCCGTGGGGGTCTGCCGCGCCGGCCGCGCAGGGAGCTCCCCGCCGGAGCGGGGGCGGCGGGGGGGCCGCTCCGAGGAGCACAGACATGCCGATGCCGACGGATGGCCACCGCCGGATGCGCCTCGAGATCCTGGTCAGAACGCATGATGGGCGTGTTTTCCACCACCACCACCATAAGTTGGAGGGGAGGGGTCCTCCTCCTCCTCCTCCTCCTCCTCCTCTCCTCGCCTCCTCCTCCTCCTTCTCTCTCCTCCTCCTTTCCTCCTCCTCTCTCCTCCTCCTCCTCCTCCTCCTCCTCCTCCTCCTTCCCCCCTCCAACTTATGGTGGTGGTGGTGGAAAACAGGCTCATCAACGCAGCGGTATCGATCGGCATCTTGTGGTCCCCCCAGCAGCCAGCCGATTCCACCAGGAGGGACCAGGGCCTCCTGCCGGCAGGCTCGCCCGGAGAGCAATCGGCTCAGAGCGCGTTCAGCGTTCTGCTCAAAAGTCAAGCTACTTTGACGCGGATGGGGGGGACGACACGACGACGGCGACGGCGGCGACTCGGACGAAAGGGGGAAGGAGGAAGCGGATATGGAGGGGGAGGGAAGCAGGGAAGGAGTTAAGGGAAGGCGGAGGGGGAGGAGGAGGAGGAGGAGGAGGAGGAGGAGGAGGAGGAGGAGGAGGAGGAGGAGAATAGGGAGAAACTCAGGGTGCATCAGCGATGCTGCGAAACACTTCCGTCCTCTTCACGACGAAATGCATCGTCTTGGGGCGACATTGTGGACTCCAGGCGGCATGTTGGAGGCTGTATCGAACCATCCTGGGCTACTGTCGGACACTTTGGCGGCTTAGGGTGTCGCCCCGCCAGTTCTGGCCCACGCTGCGGCGCGACACCCTATCCGCACCCCAGTCCCCAGTCGTCAACGTCCCCAGCATTTCCGATCCTCACGCCCCGCGGAGCGGAGCGACACTCCATCCGTCGCCGCGGCTGCCGCGGCGACGCGCTATGCAACAGTGCCTGACCGCATATCGTTCGATATTGGAGGCGATGTGTTAGGGCTACTCGAA
>CAUYUJ010021170.1:5000-12500 GCA_963575745.1 Prorocentrum cordatum
TCCTCCTCCTCCTCCTCCTCCTCCTCCTCCTCCTCCTCCTCCTCCGCCCCTCCCTTCACTGAGAACTCGAGTCCCCGCCCGCGTTCGCATGCTCCCTCTTTTTCTGACCACTATTCGGTTGGCCTCTATTTCTCCTCCTATCTCTCCCAGGCCATGCAACGGACGGGCAAAATGGCTGAACCGTTCATTCATGTTCCCAGCCCATGCTCGAGAGAAAAAGAATGCGAATTTCCCGTGGACCAACGGCACCTGTCCGTGATGTCCATTTGGAGGTACGCCTGGGAAGCACAAGCTTACCGCAGCCTGGCATCTTCGAAAGCTCACTGGACGCACCCTACCAACTTTGGGGCTGTCCCACACGCTACCATCAGCGAGTCAACACAAAGCTCGCCCTCCGAGTGGAATACGCGCGACATCTCCACATTCTGCTGGCAGGAGCAACGCTGAACAGACAGAAATGTTTCGACTACCTCGTCGCAGACATGTGTCTGAACCTGGCCCTCCACGCCAGCTGTCCGTAGGACCTCGTGCAGGTGAGGCGCCACTTCCATGAGACTCCCAGCCGCTGCATTCGCATGGGAGACGCCTGCTCCCCGCCCTCGTGGCGCACCGGCGGGCATCTTCAAGGCACCTACCTCTCGCTGGACGACATCAGGCTTCTCATGTGCGTCTGGGCTAAGCGGCAACACAGGTACATCTCACGGGCGCTTAGCAGTACGTTTGTCGATGGCAGCAACTCATCGGCCCCCGCGGCTGACGAGTTGCAGGCCTCTCTCGACCAGACAGCTCTGTTTGACAAGCTGTCTGGCCAGAAAGTTCACCCTGGCAAAGATGCAGGGTGAGCCATGGAAGAACAACAAAACGGCAAGGTCACCGCTCCAAACCTGGGCACCATCAGGTGACGTTGGTCGGGGGAAGTTATATTGATGTAGCGCCTGAGGTCGACGGCCATAGCACCAACTTCGTAACCACTTCAGTATCTGGAGTGTGCTATTTTCTATATAAAAAAGACTCCCACGCGTTGGGTGTCTCCCCGAAGGCACCCAATCGAGAGCTCGATGGGTCCGGTCCCTTGTGGCTAGCATGTGCACCGCGGGTGCGGATGCCCAAGCACCTAGCGACAGGGTAAACAGCGTCTGCAACAACATCGCTTTCGCTGCCATCAAACACAACAGGCGAACAAACAAATTGACGACAAGGTTGGGGGCAAATTCACGACAACAATACGCCAAGATGGGAGAAAGCGGAAGGCGGAAGCGGGAGGCGAAAGCGGGAGGCGAAAGCGGGGGGCGAAAGTGGGAGGCGAAAGCGGGAGGCGAAAGCGGGAGGCGAAAGCGGTGGGCGAAAGCGGGAGGTGCAAGCGGGAAGCGACAGCGGGAGGCGACAGCGGGAGGCGGAAGCGGGAGGCGGAAGCGGGAGGCGGAAGCGGGAGGCGAAAACGATAGCATCGTGAATAGCAGCGATGCGGAGGATGAGATGACGGGAGACAGCGAGGAGAAATGTCAAGAAGGCTCTCCGGCCCCCCCCCCTGCCGCGCCGCCTCGCTCTTGTCGCCGCCCTCCGGGTGCCCGGGCAGCACGGTGGAGCGCTGCAGCAGGCACGACAGCGCGGTCTTGCCCTCGGGCTCGAAGCCCTGGGCGCGCCGTGCCGCACCGCGGCAGAGGGCGGCGCCGTCGCCGCCGTGGTCGTCGTCAGAGGGGGGGGGGAGAGGGGAGGGAGGAGGGTGAGGCGTGGGGAGGGAGGAAACAGGGGAGCGGGAGGGGAGTGGAGGGAGGGGGGGATGGCGAGAGGGAGAGATGAGGCGGCGCGGAAGAGGAGGCGGAGAGGGGAGGAAGGACGAGCGGGGAGGGAGGAGGATGGGGAGGAAGGGGAAGATAACGAGGGAGATGGAGAAGAAAACATAAGGAAACATATGAGAAGGAGGCGGGTGGGAGGGGGAGGGGGGGAGGAGGGCATGCGACATGAGGATCAGGGCGAATGCTGCGGGAGGTCAGCACTCCTCCTCCTCTTTCTCCTCCTCCTCCATGTCCTTCTCTCCTCCTCACCCTCCTCATCCCGCGTTTCTGCTTCCGCTCACCATCCTCTCCATCCCTCCTCCCTGCTCCCTCTCCTCCCCCTCCACCTCCTCCTCCTCCTCCTCCTCCTCCTCCTCCTCCTCCTCCTCCTCCTCTTCCTCCTCCTCCCCCTCCCTGAACCTGTGCCTTCTCCCCCTCCTCCTCCTCCGCCTCCTCCTCCTGCTCCTCCTCCTCCTCTTCGTCCCCATCTCTCTCTACAGTCCCTCTGGCTCCGCACTCCTCCTCCGCACCCTCATCCAATCCCCTGTCCCTGCGTATGTTCCTCCTTCCACCTCAGCCTATTCCTGCTCCCCCAACCCTCATCCTAATCTAGCCCCTCCTGCCTCCTCCTGCCTCCTCCTCCTCCAACTTCTCCAACTCCTCCTCCTCCTCCTCCTCCTCTCCTCCTCCTCCTCCTCCTCATCATCATCATCATCATCATCATCATATCATCATCAAAATCACCATCATCATCATCATCATCATCACCATCATCAGCATCATCATCATCACCATCATCAGCATCATCATCATCATCAACATCACCATCATCAGCATCATCATCAGCATCACCATCATCATCATCATCACCATCATCAGCGTCATCATCAGCATCATCAACATCATCATCATCATCAACATCATCATCAGCATCATCATCATCATCATCAGCATCATCAGCATACCCCGCTCTTGTTCTCATCCTCCTCGCCCCGTCTGCTAAATGTTCTCGGCCTCCTCCGTCGCTATCCCGCCTCCTCCCTCCTCCCCCTCCCTCCTCACAATGTTTGGACCACTCGGGGCAGTCTTACCCCGGGCCGTCTCATGCTCAGCAGAAGCTTCGCCACCGCTGCAGCATCCCGCCAATTAACCGATGCGGGTGCCACGCGCAGACGTCGGCAAAAAACCACAGAGCGGCTCGCCTCGTGGACCGCCCTGGCCATCTGGCTCCCTCCTTCCTCCTTCTGCCCCCCCTTGCACGGCAGCGTCGTGCCGCCACGAAGTCGGCGTTGCTCTCTGTCATCGCGTGGATCGTGCAGCCCTGAACGATCGTGGCTTTCTGCCAGCCAGGATCTTTCCATGTCGCCAGATTATAGCTCCCCCCTTTTGCACGGCAGCACTGTGCCGCAGCGAAGTCGGCGCTGAGCTCTGGCATCGCGTGGGGATCGTTCAGCCCTGAATGATCGCGGATTTCGGATAGCAGGGACCGTTCGATGTCAGCGGGCTCTGGGTCACTGGCGGCGCTCATCCTCGAACGTCGGCGCTGGGCATCCCTCCTTCCCCCTGCCCCCCCCTTGCACGGCAGGCTCCTGCCGCATCGAAGTCGGCGCTGCTCTCGGACGTCGCGCGGGGATCGTTCAGCCCTGAACGATCGCGGCGTTCGGATAGCATTAGGTCGGGCATGTCCTCCTGCAGGCGGATTGTTGGACGACAAATAAATTATCCTGGCGAAGGACCCGACCATATGTAGTTGTGAACAGCGCGTTTTGGGTGCCGCTTCCGGTAGGCCACGCAACGCGTGATGGGGCGTGCCGTACTGGGCGGGGGGACGCATGCGAGCGGTCCCACTGGAGCCTTCGGTGTGCCTTGTGGGGCCACGACGCGTTGTACTGCGTGTGGTGGACGCATGCGGGCGGTGCCACTGGGGCCTTCGGTGCAGGCCCCCTATGGGGCCACGAAGCGCTGTGCTGGGTGGGGGGGGCGCATGCGGGCGGTCCCACTGGGACCTTCGCTGGAGCTCCCTACGGGGCCACGAAGGGCTGTGCTTGGTGGGGGGGGCGCAGCGGTGCCACTGGGGCGTTCGGTGGAGCTTCCTATAGGGGCGGCGAAGCGCTGTTCTGGGTGTGCGGGACGCATGCGGGCGGTCCCACTGGGACCTTCGCTGGAGCTCCCTATTGGAGTCACGAAGCGCTGTAGTGGGTGTGGCGGACGCATGCGGGCGGTCCACCCGGAGCCTCCGGTGCAGCCCCCCATAGGGCCACGAAGCGAAATACTGTACTGGGTGTGCGGGACGCTTGCGGGCGGTCCCACTGGGACCTTCGGTGGGGCTCTTTATGGGCCGGCTCACGAAACGCTGTACTTGGTGTGGCGGACGCATGTGGGCACCCCACTGGGGCCTTCGGTGGAGCTCCCTATGGGCCCACGAAGCGCTGTACTGGGTATGGCGGACGCATGCGGGCACCCCCACCAGGGACTTCGGTAGAGCTCCCGATGGGGGCACGAAGCGCTGTACAGACTGGGTGTGGCGGACGCATGCGGGCACACCCACTGGGGCCTTCGGTGGAGCCCCCCATGGGGCCACGAAGCGCTGTACTGGTTGGGGGGGGCGCATGCGGGCACCCTTACTGGGACCGCCTGTGGAGTTCCCTATGGGGCCACGGAGCGCTGTGCTGGGTGGGGGGGGGCACATACGGGCACCCCCACTGGGACCTTCGGTAGGGCTCCCTACGGGGCCACGCAGCGCTGTAGTGGGTGGGGGGGGCACATGCGGGCACCCCCAATAGGGCTTTCGGTTGGTTGAATTCCCGATGAGTCCACGGAACGCTGTACTGGGTGTGGGGGGCGCATGCGGGCACCCCTACTGGGGCCTTCGGTGGAGCTCCCCATGGGGCCACGAAGCGCTGTACTGTTTTGGGGGGGGGGGCGCATGCGGGCACCCCTACTGAGGCCTTCGGTGGAGCTCCCCATGGGGCCACGAAGCGTTGTACTGTGTGGGTGGGGTGGGGGGGGGCGCATGCGGGCACCCTCACTGGGACGAAGCGCTATACTGGGGCATGCGGCTCTCTCCATGGGAATTTTGGTGGAGCTCCCTATGGGGCCATGAAGCGCTGTGGTGTGTGTGGGGGGACGCATGCGGTCACCCCCACTGGGGCCTCCGGTGGAGCCCCCCATGGGGTCACGAAGCGCTGTAGTGGGTGTGGCGGACGCATGCGGGCATCCCCCACTGGGGCCTTCGGTGGAGCTCCCCATGTGGCCACGAAGCGCTGTACTGTGTGGGTGGGGTGGGGGGGGACGCATGCGGGCACCCCCACCAGGACCTTCGGTAGGGCTCCCTACGGGGCCACGAAACGTCTGAGGGGTGTGCCAAAGTGGGGGGGTAGACGGGAGGAGGGAGGAGGAGCAGAGGAGGAGGGGATAAGAGAGAGAGAAGGAACGCAGGGACCGTATCTTCAAAACAAGGACCCAACACCACAGGATGGTTGGGACAAAGACTCAAAACATGTGACAAGTAGTCAACAGTAATGGAAACATGCCCCAGACTATTTTTGTCTATTTTGGAATACCCCCCCTGTAGAGGGACATGGCCGACGTAATGATAGCAAGTATGGTTCGATGTCAGCGGATGCTGGGCCACCGGCGGCGCTCCTCCTTCAACGTCGGCGCTGGGGCTCGGGACCGTCGCCGCGCCGATACACCGCACTCCGAGTACCATCCGCACGCGTCGCTTTCGTTTTTTGGGTGTTCTCTCTCTCTCTCTCTCCCTTTTTTTTTTTTTCTCTCTCTCTCTCTCTCTCTCTCTCTCTTGGTGTTCTCCTCTCTCTCTCTCTCTTTCCTTTTTTTGGTGTTCTCTCTCTCTCTCTCTCTCCCTCTCCCTCTCTCTCTCCTCTCTTGGTTTTCTCCTCTCTCTCTCTCTCCCTCTTTCTCTGTATCTCTCGTGAAAGCCTTGCTTAGCCCACCTTGTGGGCTCGGATCACTGCGATGCAGGGTCACAGCTCCACCATTTGCTCGCTGAGGGGGATTCCCCCTCGCGCCACCCTCTCCGTCCTCCCCTGGCCGTCCGCCCAAGACGGGCGTGTAGGGCCTCCTTTTAGCCTGCTCGCTCCGGCCGGCCGCTCGCCGCTGGGCGCCTGCGCGGACCCCCCGCGCGAATCGGTCCATTCTCTTTTTTTGTTTCTCTCTCTCTCTCTCTCTCTCTCTCTCTCTCCGTCTCTACTGCTCCTTCCTCCTCCGCTGACGCACGAGACGACGTCGAGATGGCTTCACGGTGCCGGCTCGGAGGAGCTCTCGACCCCATCTCGTGGGCATGTTTCCTTCGAGGGCTGCTTTGTGCTCCCGGTGCCCTTGCAGGTAAGCCACCGGGAGCCAAAGTCCAAAGAGCACGCCCGCCGTGGTCCTGGACTTCGGTCGGTCCCCCCCGAGCTGTCCTGGGGTGCGTTCCGCACTCAGCTTTGGAGGGGAATCCAACCGTGGCGACGAGGGCGACCGTGATGCAACGTGCGACCCCAGATGCCGTGATGCAGGACAAGCACCCGTCGTGGCTTTTCCGTGTGCGGCAGGGTCGTGCCGTGACGACCCCGCGGTTGGTTCCCGACCTCGCGTGGATCGTTCAACCCTGACAACGATCCACGGCTTTTCGCTCGCCGGATCGTCGTCTACCTGGTAGTGGTGGCGATACCAGGAGGAGGAGGAGGAGGAGGAGGAGGAGGAGGAGGAGGAGGAGGAGGAGGAGGAGAAGGCGGAGGTTTCAAGACCAGTCCTATTCACCGCGGAGTGAAAAAGGAGGGGGGTCCAAACTCAAGGCCTTTCGAGGTTATCGCAGGCCACCCCAACCCGACCCGAAGTCCCAGATTCCGGTCGGGGGGGCGTGCGGTTTCTGCCTGTGCGTTCTCAATGGTCTGGGTTGCCCCCCTCCCCACTGCGAGCGAGGGCCACTCGGGGCCTTCGGGTTGGGCTGGGCCGGCCTGGCGGGCAATGCATCTTTCCGACAGCTGGCCGATGCTGGGCCCCTGGCGGCCAGAAGCGTGGCCTGCGCCCTTCCCTGTCCGCGCAGGCCTCGAAGAGCGGCTTGCAGCGGTTGCGCATCTTCTGGCACTCCTCGCGGAGTGGTGGGGGGGGGGTGACGGCAGGGGGGGGGCCTGGCATAGGGGGGGATGCATCGACCTGGAATCGGTGATGCGTCGCCGCCGACAGGTCGGCGATGGTCCCCCGATAGTGGGTCCGCACCTTGCCGTGCAGGTTGGGGCTATTGGGCCCCTGTCGGCGATCAATGGGCGATTGGCTGTCGATGCATCCCCACCCCATGCCCATCCCCCCCTTGTCGTTGCCCCCGAGGAGCGGGGGGGGAGGCGCGGCGGGCACTCCTTTTGGGTGCACAAGGAGGTGCGCGGACGGGGCAGGACGTCCGGAACTGCTGCTCCGCGCGTCGCGGCGGCGGCCCCCGCGACACGCCGTGCCCTGCGAGCGGGTGGCGTGTCGCACCACCTCGTGGGCGAAAGCTCAATTGTTTGGTGTCGGGCTTGGGAGCTGGGACGCGCTTGGCGCGTGGCGCCGAAGCGTGGTGGACCGGAACCTGCGGCGCGACACGCGAAGCAAACGCTCCCGCAGTGATGGCTCCAAAAGGGGCCTGGCCTTCGAGGGATCGTCGAAGGGTTGGCCTCTGCTCTTCCGCGGAAGGTGGCGGAAGGTCGATGAAAGCAGGGGAAGACGGGACAGGGCGCGGATTCGC
>CAUYUJ010021170.1:17500-24200 GCA_963575745.1 Prorocentrum cordatum
TCCCTTCGGACGCCCGAAATGGGCAAGTACGGAAAGAATGGGTACAATGCCCAACAGCAGTTCCTGTTCATTCTGAACAGGGCTCGCTGTCCACGCCGCCGCGGCCTGTGTCCATTCGAGACAGGAGGCCGCCTGCCCAACAGCGACCGCTGTTGGTTTGGGACAGCATTAGTTGTTGGGCACTGTACCCATGCTTTCCGTACCCATTTCGGGCGTCCAAATTCCCCAGAGTGCACGAGAAAATCCAACAAGCACGCGGAGCACACGAGGGTGCCCTCCCCGAACCGACCTCGACCTCACACCTCGCTCTGACCGTGGCGGCCAGCATCCCGTCCTGGGGAGCAGCGGTCGGGAGCCGGGGGCCCGGCCCGCCCCTGCCGGCCTGGGCGAGCAGGGCAGGCTGAGGGGTGCAGCTGGGCACAGTCGCCGAGCGGATCCCAGCCGCGCAGCTCATGCTACTGGCGCTACTGGCACTGCACGCGGCTTGACCCCAGGGCGGAAATGAAGACCCCCCCCCTGGTGCTTTCCACAGCCGCGGAGCCCCTAATCCATTCTGGAGGGGGAAATTCCACCGTCATACCCCCCCCCGTGACATGTCAGCACACCGAAAGATACTGTCTCGTGAGGGGGGGGGGGGCGGCGTTCAACTATACAAAAGCCCAGATCCTCCACCTTCCTGGAGGTGCCTTGGGGGTCCTCGAGGTGCCTGGAGGTGCCTGGAGGTCCTCGGACGTCGCCAGGGGGTGGTGTCCCCAACGCCAGGGCTTCGCTTCCGAGCCCACTCGGGAGATCGACTCCGCTCGGCCGCCGCGTGGACTCGGGAACACGAGCCCACTCGGCCGCCGAGCGGGCGAGATCCCCACCGACATCCCGGATCTGGGACCGCTCGGCTGCAGACTCGGCGGCCGAGCAGGCTCGCGCGCCAAGATGGGCTCAGGAGGGGGCCCTGGGGGCAGAGACCTCTCATAATGCCCCACATCTCCCCGACGTCGAACTTTTTAACGCCGTGGCTCCCGAGAGGTCTGGATCCCTTCTTCTCTGGCGACGCTTAATGGGGGGATAAATGAAGGGAGAGAGGTGCACTTCTCGGGCTCCAACGGCCGCCTCTTGGACCCCACATGGCCCCCTTAGGGGCCTCAAAGGGCCCATGTTCTGCAGCCCTTGCTGGCCCCCACATTTATCGCCCCCCCATTACTGCGACGCCCACCCTCTTGACCGGTTTTTCATCCCGGGTAGCTGTTTGGCGGTCCCGGGGCCCAGCGACGATCCTGGGAGGCCAGAAAGAAAGAAGACACCTTACGTCTTTTCCACGTCGCGAGGGTCTGGACGGCAGTTTTTCTGTAGAGTCTGACAAGTTTACTTGCATGGAGGGGGGAACGGGGGGGGAGCGTGGCGATGCCCGAAAAGGAATCTGGACTTCACGCAAGCCGGGACTCACTTGCATGCACTTTCGGCCCAGCATTGCACGAGAAAGCGGCGCAGAGAGGGGGAGGGGGAGGAGAGGGGAAGGCTATGCAAGTAGGCTTGCCTGAGTCCCACAACGAACGCCCTGAAAGAACGAAAAACCGTCCGTCGCGATTGGTGTCACGTCGCGAGGGGGTCTTGGGGCAGGCCCCCGGGAAGCCCAGAGCAAGCCCCGAGCGTCCGAAACCTCTCGACCGGCGGTGCTGCGCAGGCCGCGTCCTCGCTGCCGGTGCCCTCCCCGTCCTCGCCAATGGCCTGCCGCTGGAAGCGCGCGGGGCTGGTGGGCTGGAGAAAGGAGGGGAGGCAACTCTCCCGTGAGCACCCCTCAGCCTCGCCCAAGATCCTGGCGTCGCATTTGTGCGTTTTCGCCGAATGTCGGGCCGCGGGACCCTCACAAATCGATCCGGCTCCAAAAACAACCCAGAAAAAGATGGGGCATAGGGCCCCAGTCGTGATCTGCGATGCTGCTGCATGTTTTCCAAGGTGGGATCCGAAGGTCCCCGGCTGGGGCCTCCCTCTCTGTGAGTCGTAATCGGAGGGGTTCTCCGCCCACCTCCGAGGCACGACAACCAGCCCGCGCATTGGCGCGTCGGCTCCGCGCTTGTTCGGGGGGCCGCGGCATTGACGCGCCTCTCCAGACCTGCGAAATCCAAAGATCGGCAGCAAGCGAGGGGGGAAGTGAAAAGGGAAAGGTCTTCTCAGAAGCCCTCCAGCCTTCTGAAAATGTTCGATGTCTTCGGGATGGGCTCAGAGAACTTCTCAAAAGGCCAGGGGACTTCCGAGCCTTCTGAGAAGGCCCGCCCCTTCTCACTTCCCCCCTGGGCTCGCCGCCGACAAGAGGGACTAGGGGGGGAAAGGTGGGCCTCCAGGCTGGATTCCTGGATGCTTGCCGTCGCTCGGACGCCCATTCCCCGTGCACTCTTCGGTTCCGTGCGTGCTCTTTTTTCCTCGGTGATCCAGGCTGCTCCTCGATGGTCCTCGCCGAGAACACACGCACGCGTCCGAGCCCTGCCGAGGAGGGGGGGGGGGGGGGGGCAGCCGAGCCACTGCTGATGCGGCAAGGCGCCGCTGCGCGAACCACCCAGCCATGCGCTTGGAAGGGGGCGGGCGGCCCCACCGCGTTCCTGCCGAGCGGGCGCCCCCCGCCTCAGCTCGGCCATCCCACCCCCGACGCCCCGCGCCGCACACCCCTGCAGAGTGACCGGCGCGGCCCCGAGCGCGGCCCCGAACGGGCGACGGTTGGGGAGGAAAGGGAGGAAACGGAGGAGGAGGGGGAGGAGGAGGAGGGGGAGGGGGAGGAGGAAGAGGAGGAGGAGGAGGAGGAGGAGGAGGAGGAGGAGGAGGGGGAGGAGAGGAGGAGGAGGGAGGAGGAAAGGAGGATGGAGGGGGAAAAGGGGGGGGGCAGAAAGGAGGGACAGCAAAAGAGAGGGAGAGGTGCTGGCGGAGTGGCGGGGCGGAGGCGCCGCCCGTGGTGACCGGGGAAAGAGAGAGAGAGAGAGATATAGATATAGATATGAAGACGGAAATGAGAGAACGAACCTCTATTTGCAAATACTGGTGCGGAATCGGCAGAAGCGGGACGGGCCACGACCGCGTTCAGTATTGACTTGCGTTCACTTGCGCGGTTGGGTGATTGAGGAAGCGTAAGTGGAAGCTGGGCCAATCCAAACTACCTGCAGGTTTGCCGTGGCACTTCTGGATTCGGTGTAGGGAGCAGTAGAAACAACGCTGACGCAGTCGCATGAGTGGAGTCTGTCGTATTATTGCAGCGACTACTACTGCATAACACCTTCTACCAGTACCGTCATTCAGTTTTTGCTGTCGAACTATTACTCGCATCATTCGCCGTACTGTTGTTAAATATTCGCGTATCTCCACCTTACCCTGAACGGGGGAGCGTGGCGTCACTTGGAAATCTCGGGCGCCTGTGTGGGCCAGAAGGCCCTGGGATTCTGCCTTGGGTCTTCTGGGGTCTCTAGATGGCACTCTGAAGCATATTGGGGCGTCTTGAGGGCTTCTTGCTGGCTCTCGAAGGGGATCTTGGAGCGCACTGGGTGCCTCTGAAAGGCCTCTGGGAGGCCTCCTGGGGCTCTCATGCAAGCTTTTCCGGCTGCCTTGAGGTCATCTGGGAGGCGATCGATCTCAGAAAGGAGGGACCCTTAACACTCCTGCCCCCCCCAGGATGCCACAATAGGCCCACAACCATGGAAAACAATGGCTTTCGTCGTTTCGCTGATGCCTTCCTTCTTGGACGCTCTGACGGGTTCCCGCACCCCCCGTCCAGACCCGGGAGAGGTGCTAGGGACACAGGAATAATAGGGGTTGCACGAGAATGATCGGGTTTCCAAGAGCAAGCGCTCTGAACAACCTACGCCGTAAAAGGCTAGTGGAATTCCTAATCGTAAGAGTGGTTGTGGAAGGCACAGCGGTAGCAATCGCAGAAGTAGTCATAGTAGAAGTCGAAGCGCGAATAGCTAGTGGTTGCACCAGGTAACTGTGACGCGCGACATCGTATTATTGTTTGCACTGCCAATTCATCGCAATCGCAAATCATGATACCATGATCAGTAATACGAGTCGTGATGCCACCACAAGTAATTGCGTAGATGTGTAGCCTATTATCCGAAACGGCACGAAGCAAGCAAAGTAAGAAGCCGTGGTCCGACTCGCCGTAATGGTACAACGGAAGAGGACGCGAAGGATGATAATTTAGCTACGTGAGTAGAGCGATGATGGGCACCCCATGGGGCCATCAATGCCAGCCCGATCCGTGGGGAACTGCGGAGTTTTCGTTACGGATCCATGGTTGACTGCCCGTCGGCAAGAAAACGGCGCACGAGGGCCAAAATCAGAGGGCGAGGGGGGGGGGGGGGCGAGGGGGGAGGGAGGGGGGGGGCGGATAGGCAGGGAGGGGAGGGGAGGGGAGGGGAGGGGAGGGAGGCACAAACGACGGGATGCAACGACTCACGTCGTCGGCGGTCTGGGCCCCCCGGGAGAGGGCGCCTGGTAGAAGCCCCAGGCGGCCATGCCCCGCACGTACGCCGAGTTGTGCCCCAAGTACGGCGCCACCGCGGCCGCCAGCGCCCGTGCCCACGGGGGCCGCACCTCCCCGAGGGGGCAGAAGGTACCCATACCGCTAGCTACCCTTCGCCCGTCTGCCCCGTTTCGGGCCGCCTCCTCGGAGGCCCTCGTCGCCACCGCTGGAGCCGCCTCGCAATTCTGGTCGGAACGCACCCCAGGAGAGGTCTGGGCAGCAGCGGTATAGGTACCTTTTTTGGCTTCCCCAAGCTCGGTCCGCCGCCGCCGCCGCCGTCAAATCTGGTCGCCGTCGTCGGCGCCGCCGATCGAGGACCTACAGTGGGGACGCGGCTGCAAGACACCCTCGAAACCCAACCCTGAAGTTCCGCGACGTTTCTTGCCCAGGGCCTGGGGTTCTTATCCATGGGATCCAATCGGAGAAACCCCGGGCACCCACGGCGCAACAGCCTCTTCAACGATCGGGTGAAGTCGGCGCGCCTCACTGGAAACGAAGAAACCCAGGGCACCCTGACGAACGCCAAATGGCTTCTTGGTGCGCGTCCCCACCTGCAGGTCTAGCCTCGCGCACTACGCCCCGCGATGCGCGGCCACCTTCGCGCCCACGTGCCGCCCCCTTGGGAAGGGCACCCGCCCTGGCCTGGGCCGCGACGCGCGGGGCGCGATCACCGTGGCGCCCTGGAGGGCGGCAGACAGGGGATCGAGGGCCGAGGCTTTTGGACGCCTCTGGCGCGACTGCCTTCGCGCCCCGAGGATGGCCTCCAGAGGATCGAGGGTCGGGGCTTTTGGACGCCTCGGGCACTTCTTAGGCTTCCACGAACTCCTGGAGGCCTCCGGAGACCTCTGGGCACCTCCGAAGACCTCCTCCAGAGGCCTCCAAGCCTATATTGGGTCCGTTGGCAAACGCGACCGGGGCGCTCTGGGTGACCAATCTATACTACGGGAAATCTCCGGGTAAATCTCCAAATTGTGCCTGGCCGAAATCTCACCTAAATCTTTGGGCTCCACGAGTCTCCAGGGAAATCGAATGATAATCTTCGGGCTTTACAGCAATCTCTGGGACATCTCCAGAAACCTCAGGGGTGCAGGAATCTCAGGACAATATATGGACAATCTCTGGCGTGCAATAATCCCTTGAAGATCTCGGGCAAATCTACTGATTATCCCAGAGCGACCCTACCTAGGAATTGGAGCCTCTAGGAAAGCACATTGTTTTTGCTTTGCCTTTCCCTTGCTTTGCTTTCGCTTTTGCGTTGCTTTGCTCTGCGTTGCTTGTGCTTTGCTTTGCTGTTGCTGTTGTTGGTTTGCCTTTGCTTTGATGCTATGCTATGCTGCGCTATGCTTTGCTATGCTATGCTATGCTGCGCTATGCTATGCTATGCTATGCTAGGCTAGGCTATGCTATGCTATGCTATGCTATGCTGCGCGGTGCTGTGCTAAGCTAAGTTATGCTAGGCTATGCTATGCTATGTTATGATATGCTATGCTGCGCTATGCTATGCTGCGCTATGCTATGCTATGCTATGCTATGCTATGCTATGCTAATGCTGCGCTAAGCCAGGCTAGGCTAAGCTAAGTTAAGCTCAGCTAAGGGGACGTCACTGGGGTACCCGCGGGGCGGATGCTGGGGGAACCGCCCGGGGCGGGCCCCACTGCCCGGCCCTTCAAGCTTACCGAGTAAGAACCCTTCTAGGCAGAGCCTAGGTAGGGACAAATCTCCGGCGTGCAGAAATCCCTGGAACAAATGTGGGACCTCGCCGGACCATCTCCGGGAAATCTCCAGGGGAGATGTCGCTGGCTATTGCTATGAAACGAAAACTGTTGGGAGAGTCGCCGGAAGATGTGGGCGGCACGGAGTTATTGTGACATTCGGCACATTATCTTTAAGGTGCGAAGATGTTTTGGAGATTCGCCTGAATATTATTGGGATGTTGACTTACTTCGCGGGAAGACTTGTTGGATATTCCAGGGTGCCCGCTTTTGCCATGGTCGGCCCAGTCTAACTCCGGACAGAGTCGATCGTCAGTGTCGTCGTCGTGGTGCTCCGCCTCCTGCTCGTCGCCTTCCTCGTCGTCGTCGTCGTCGCCGTCGTCGTCCTCCTCCTCCTCGTCGTCTTCTTCCCTCGCAGCTTCTTACTTACCCTCATCCTTACCGTCGCTGTCGTCTTCCTCTTATGTATCGTCCTTCTGGTCCTCGTCGC
>CAUYUJ010021170.1:24300-31800 GCA_963575745.1 Prorocentrum cordatum
AGAGGCCCCACAAGGCAGATAATCAATCAAACATCAGCAATCCTCGAGCGATCCTCCTCCCTCCTCCCTCCCTTGTCCATCCTGGCTAATTTGTTTATGTTTGTTTGTTCGTTTGTTCGTTTATATCTCGGGAGGACTTGTGATGGTCCCGGGGCCCGGAAAAGGGCTTCCCACGTGCCAAACAAACACACGCACTTCGAACATCCACTTCGTTTTATGCACAGCGACGTTGATCGAATCGAGCATCCTCTGGCTCCTGGTGCTCGTCCTCTCGGGGAAAACAGAATGTGGGGATATGATACGAGGGAATGGCGAGTCAACTGCATGCAGCTGGATTTCGTGCCTCCTGGCGTCAGAGGTGGCAATACGTCAAGGAAGGCGACGGGCGGTGAGGCCCAAAGCAGCTGCACGTAGCAGATGTCATATCATACCCCGTCCTTCCATCCCTCCTCTCCCTCCTTTCGGCCGCCCCGATCATCCTTCTCCTTCTCCTCCTCCCCCGCCTCCCTCCCCCATATTCTCCTCCTCCTCCTCCTCCTCTCCTCCTCCCTCCTCTCTCGTCCCCTCCTCCTTCTCCTCGTCCCCCCTCCCTACCTCCTCCTCCTCCTCCTCCTCCTCCTCCTCCTCCTCCTCCTCCTCCTCCTCCTCCTCCTCCTCCTCCTCCCTCGCCCCCGTGCGGGGTCGCGCCCCGGAGTCCGCCGAACGCTTGAAGAGGTAGCTCGTGATGACGAGCAGGGAGGCGCTGACCTCACCCAGGCGGCCGGGGAGGGGGACGGGGGGGGAGGGGGAAGTGGGGAAGGAAGGGAGCGGGAAGGAGGAGGATGAGGAAGGATGCTGCAGGAGGGATGGACGGAGGGATGGACGGAGGGAGGGACGGAGGGAGGGAGGGATGGAGGGAGGGAGGAGGAGTGCAGGAGGAGGGTGGAGGATGAGGAGGAGGAGGAGGAGAACAAAAAAAGGAGGAGGGGAAGGAGGGAGGAAAACCTCACCAGGGGGTAGATGTGGGGGGGGACGGTGGAGGAGGGGAAAGGGAGACAGGGCAGGAGGGAGGGGGGGGGGAAGGATGATGATGATGATGATGATGATGATGATGATGATGATGATGATGATGATGATGATGATGATGATGATGATGATGATGATGATGATGATGATGATAATGATGATGATGATGAGGAGGAGGAGGAGGAGGGGGATGAGCAGCAGAGCGAGGAGGATGAGGACGATCAAGGATCGACGATCGAGGTCGCTCTTCACGCTTTCTGGATCTCTGGGACACGGCTCGTCACCGCGGCCGCATGCCCCTTGAGATCATCAGGCCCAAATGTTTGCGAACGTGGACCCCAAACGGTGCATGACTGCACTCGGCATGCGTGACATCACCGTGCCCCGAAACACGAGTTGGAGTGTCACCATGTCTCTCCTGCACTCCACCCTCCATCCTGAGCGTATGCATACTGAGGCGCCCAAGCCCCGAAGTGGCGATTTCTCCGTGTTGCTTGCCGCGGCGCCCGCGGACCTTCTCGCGCGTTCCCGCGCGACTATTGTTCGGTGGCCAAAGGGCCCCCACACGGGCCAGGAGGGTCCGTCCAATTGGTCCACGAGGCTTCCGCGACGGCGCACGAAAGCCCCGACACGCCCAAAATGGCCTCAATACGGGCGAAGAGGTGCCCAGAGCGCCTGAAGACAGCTCCAAAAACAGCTCCGGCGACTGGGCACCAAGAAACGGCAATCACTGTACTCCATCTGTTTTGAATTATTCAGTCGTTGCCGCCGATTTCGGCTTTCGGTGTTCATAGACAGCCGAAGAGAGACCCAAAATATCGCCCCGATACAGCCCAGGGGCCCCCCAGACGGCCTAAGAGGTTCCCAGTCCCGTGATTCATGATATGGGCTATGCGCAAGTCAACCATATACCACCCGAAGCTAAAACACACCTACCCCCCTCAAACAATCAGGCTCACGACGCACAACAAAACATACCACCTTCAAACCAGCAGTTTCACGAACGCACCGCAATTTGTCGTTCAGATACAGCGGTGATATACGAGATCCGCGCTCCTGCGCAACGGATGAGCAAGAGAAACAAGATGTCGTGGCGACGCGAAACGAACCAACAACAGTTTGCACATGAAACACTATTAAACATAGGTGGCGCGATCTCTCTGGTGCAACCTAAGCGGCGCAATGTCCGCCGCCGCGCTCGTAGCGGCGGGCGCGCGCCGGGCCCTGTCGCAACGTAAGAAACAATAGCTGCGCCCCCCTGACGTCTCGAGCCCGAAATGCGTTCATTTGCGCGGCCGCGGCCCTGCGCGTTTTGCCCTCCCGGCGGAAAGCGGCCCCAAATACAATGCTCAAAAACGGGGGGGCTCGGTGGACCCTGCACCCTCCCCCAGCACCCCCCCTCTCCCCCCCCCCCCCCGCCCGCCCGAGCGAGGTGGCGGGGTCGCGCGGAGCCGCAGTTGGACATGATTTGCAAGCAATGTGGCGCAACCTACGCGGGGCAAGCCACGTAGTGCAACGTGCGGGGTGCAAGCTCTGCAGCACAACACCTGCGGGGAAAGCTAGCTTGTGTAACCTGCATGGTACAACTTGTGGTCAAGCCTACGTGGAGCAGGCTATGTGATGCATTGCAAGTGTTGCAAGCTAGAAGTGCAATACATGGACTGCAAGCTACGCGGTGCATCCCACGATTTACAAGCTATGTGCTGCAATCTACTTGGGGCTATGTAGTACAGTCGATGTGCTGCACGCTATGTGGGACAACCTGTGTGCTCCGATTTATGTGGCGCCTTCCTTTCTTGTTCCCCATTGACCACGCAGCCGGGCTCTGCGCGCCCGACCGCGCGGTTCGTAGGCTCCCTCAGGGGCCCACTCGCTCAGTCCCCGACGTACTCGATGTGCACGAAGTTCACCGCCACGTCCTTGGACTTGCCCTTGGCCGTGCCTCGGGGTCGAAGCGGACGACCGCCATGATGGTGCCGCTGTTCTGCGCTCGGCCCGAGCGTCCCGCCGCCGCGCGCACCCTCGCGCCTCGCGGGGGCGGCCGCTCGGCACAGCCCGCGGCACCGCCGACAGCAGGCGACGGCTCCATCTTCCCGACCTCGCACTCCGCGTCGGGTCCGCTTCCCAACGGCACGTGCACGAGCTCGAGGCCCACGCGCGCCCCTCCAGCAGCTGCCCCGCCGCTTGCGGCCGCTCCGCAGGCTCCAGCCGCCGCGCCCGCGGCCGCCTCCGCTTGCTTCGCCGCCGCCGTCGCCGTCTTCATCTCCACGTCGGCCGCACGAACAGGGGCATGCCAGCAGCGGCCACCGCGCCACTGCCAGGGCCCGCCGCGGCGGGCACCACCGCCCTTTCCCCCCAGGAGTCCTCCAGGGGGTCGTTGTCGTCGTCGCCCGTCGGTTCGGCAGCCGCGGCAGCACCAGCCGCCGCAACGGGAGGGAGCGCCCCCCCGCCCACCGCCAACGCCGCCGTCGACTTTCTCGCAAGCCGCTCGCGGCGTCGCCGCCGCCGAGCCCGCGCCGCTGCCGTCGCGCCTGGGGCCCCGCCCTGCGCTCCAGCACCCGGTTCCGCACCTTCCGCACCTCCTTCCTGCTCCTCCGCGGCGCCGTCGCGGGCACCCAGCACGCCAGGCGGCGCCCCGGCGCCTCGCCCCGCACGGCTGCGCGGCCGGCGGCGCCGCCGAAGGCGGGCCGCGGCTGCCGGCTCCGGAGGTGCGGGCGCGGCCCGCGTGCCGAGCTCAGCGCTGGCCGCACGGAGGAGCCCCTCGGCGGCCCGCAGGAAGACCCCGCCGCTCCTGCGAGGCCGCCAGGAGCGCGCCGCGGGTCGCCTCCAGCGCCCTGCGGCGCGCCGCACCCGCGTCTCCAGCGTCAGCACGCGCGGCGGCCCCAGTGGCGATACCGAGGACGGCGCGGGCCCTTAGGCGAAGCACGGCTTGAGCAAAGCCAGCTTATAGGTGGTGCAGCCCATGAGTTGCAGGCTGCGTGGTGGTGCACTCAGTGCGGTGCAAGCTTTTCGTGATGCAGTCTGTGCGGTACGCGCTATGCCGGGCAACCTACCTGGTACGAGATGTGCGGTGCAATCTGTGTGGCGCGAGCTTTGTGGACCAATCTGCACCAGACCAACGACCACCAGGCGAAAGAGCGACGCACCGGCACACCCACCGAGCGCACAAGGCGCCCTTGAGGCGAACGAGCGGCCAGCCAGGCAACAAGCGCAACCCCACCACGCCCGCCCAGCGCACGGGGAGCCCCAGACCTGTCTCACCGGGCGCCAGGCAACACCCCGACAGACCCACCCAATGCACGGTGCGTACACGAGGCGCACACGACCAGCGACCAACCGTGCACCAGGCGAAGCTCACGAGCGGCAAACATATCTGTATCCACGCCCTCACGGTTTGGATTCCAAAGCGCGATCCCTCGGATACGCGGTCGCACGGATACATTTCGCACGGGCATCTGCCCAAAAAAGCTCCGTATACGCTGGTTCGCGGCCCAGGGGCCCGGACCTCGAGGCCGCAGATACGGGTATATTTGTCGCCCACGCGAAACTCTAGTAGACCCATCCAACTACCTTCAACGCTTTGAGAAATCTTGACTGCAAGCACTGCGTGGGGAAGAAGCCCCAGGAGAGGTCAGGGTGTCGTCTTTTGATGGAGGTCGTCATGGCGGAAGGAGGTGGAAGAAAGCAGGATTGGGGCCAGGAGTTGTTCACGCTTCTTGGAGGTTCTGGGATTCCTGGAGATCGATTCCGAATCCTGCTAGTTTCAAGAGGGTCCCGTGCGACGACGAGAGGAAGCGATGACAATGACGATGGAAGGGTCCAGGGAAAGCAGGTGCAATCGCCAGCGCAGCAAAATGCTTTGCATGGTGGCCCGGGCTCGGGTGAGCTTGTGAGATCGGATGGGGGCCCAAACAAGCGAGACGTGAGCGAGCGACTGCCGACGAACGGACGAACGACTGAAACCAGAAACCTGAAAGTGCACGCTAACGAGGGCGCTGCAGGCGGGCGCCGTTGCGCCAGAAAGTGTAACAATGTGGCACGTAATGGGAGATCTTCGTAACCATGTTCTACTCAGGAGGATTCTCTGAAATGACACCCATAAATCCTATCCTATCCAGGCAAGATCCACCCAATGATCGCCTGAAACCAACCAAGCCAGACACAGTGGATGATGAAAGGCATGATACAGGAAGAAAACCCGGAGGCATCATATACGAATCCGCCAACCGCATGCCTGCCCAGACGACCTTTCGTGCCAGATCTCGTCCGTCGTTGGATCATCCCTAGTGCTTCTGGTCGCGCTTTCGGCGAGCATTGCGTTGACGTAGAATTTGTTGGGGACTTCCCCTGCCATACAGAGCCAAGTTATCCGCGCCACGATTGAGCATGCAGACCAGAGGAACATTCGTACTAAGTCTCGCCGGTCGTTCGATTATCCTTCGTGCTTGCGGTCGCGTTTCCGGCGAGCCTTTCATCTTACGTCCATTAATTCGGGGGCCTTCCCTGCCACACGGAGCCAAGCTATCCGCGCCACGATTGAGCATGTCTGACCAGACGGCCTGTCATGCCAAATAACCGCATGCCGATGATAATAAAGGGACCCCCCCCCCCTTCAGTGTTTAGAGTTGATTATCGTCGCCCTATACAAAATTCAAATTGGGCGGCGAGCGCTGAGGCCGAACTTCATTATCACCTCGAAACGCTATGTTGAGATAGCAACATCAAGCGATGTTGATATAGCAACATCAAGCGAAGCGATCACACTTTTTCAGGATGTGTCAAGCGAAACCAATAATTTTGGGAGGCAGACTCAAACGAAACGAGCAATGTTCTTATTATTCTTCTACTTTCCTCTTCTTCATTTATATTTCTATCTGTCCTCACGCTCGCCTGAACTTTTTTATCCCTGGGGTTGATTATCCATGGAAAATGAAGCACATGAGCTACCCTACACGAGCACTTAAAAAATCAATTTTCATAAAGCGTTTGTAAATTAAAATTGATGGATTTGGAACTTTGGATTTTTCCTTTCTTCGTCCTCTTCTTATTATCCTCTTCTTCTTCTTTCTTATTTTTCTTCTACTTTCCTCTTCTTCTTTTGAATTTCTATCTGTCCTCACGCTCGCCTGAACTTTTTTATCTCTGGGGTTGATTATCCATGGAAATTGAGGCACATGAGCTACCCTACACGAGCACTTACAAAAAAAACAATTTTCATGAGAGATAAGCCATTGTTGAGGATATTTCTATGAAAACTAAACGCCAAGGATCTCTCAAAACGTGCTCGGCTTGGTCTCCTCTTGATCATCTCTTACTTCGAGATTATGCTGAGGTCTGCTGGGCTACTTTTATTATTTCTCCCTGAACCCCGAACTTTATTATCCCCTAGTGTTTATTCTCACGGGCATGAGGTTATCGTTCGTCATTCGATCATCCCTCGTGCTTGTGGGCGAGCCTTTGTTTACAATCGAACCTCGGACACAATAACATTCGTCAAGAACACGAAACCCACCGCCGGCCAACACACACACACAACATCAACGGGTACCCTCCCGGAGCCGACATCTAACAATAACATCCAACAAACACGAACACGTCCAACACACACGAAAGACACTAGGGTATTATACCCTTCACGAACCGACCTCGATCTGCTACCTCGGTCGGGCTGTACGTCGAATGTTTTGGTGCAGCGCGTGTCAGCAAGGAGGTGCCCCCCCCCCCACAGCTTGCCGTCGCTCGGACGTCCCTTCCCCGTGCCTTGTGCGGCTTCGCGCGTGGACTCTCTCGCAGGGTGACCCACGAGGCCCCTCGATGGTCCACGCAGAAAACAACAATGCACACGCCCGAGCGATGCCGAGACAGAGATCCTGTGCGGCCTTGCCTGGGCGCCCTGCTCGCCGTCCCCGGCGGCGCGCGCCGAGGGCTTGGCTGGCGCGAGCGGCGGGGCGGCCTCCCCGGAGGCGGAGAGGGGGGCTTCTCGGAGGGGCGCCCGGATGCCTCCCGGGAGGCCAGAGGGTTCCCTGAGAGGCCACTCTGCCTGATCGGAACGCCTGGGAAGGGCTCGACGCATACAGTCGGACCTGGGACAGAAGAGCATCCTTCGCGAACTGTTTGGTCGACGGCTAGGCGAAGGTCGTCTGCGCTGGCGGATGAAACTAACTGAACGGGGGCACCGTTGTGGCGAATTGGCTACTGTACAGGAGGGGGGGGAAGCTGGACGACGGGCGGCCGCGGGGAGGTGGGAAACAGGGGGGGAGGGCCGCTCAGGGGCACGAATCGCGCCCAAAACGGCTGGCGGCGGGCGCGGCCGGCCCCGCCGGGATGGATTGAGGCGGCGACCGCCTTCAAGAACACAAGACCCCCCGCCGGCCAAAACACACAGAACATCCGAAGGTATCCTCCTCTGGATACACAAGAACTTCCAGCAACCACGAAGAACTCGAGGGTACCCTGCCCGAGCCGACCTCTATCTGATACCTCTGTCCGACTGTG
>CAUYUJ010021170.1:36800-44300 GCA_963575745.1 Prorocentrum cordatum
GCGAAGCCATCGACCTGCGCGCCGTGGCCTCCATGTTCGATCAGCTGCGAATACGGACTCTTCCATTTCACTGGAGCGGCGTCCCACTGATCAACGTCAAGCACTGCGTGGCACAGCTCGCGGGCAAGGAAGTCGGAGCGGTCCAGCTCGTAACACGCGCCGTTGGCGCCAGGGACGTCACGCTCCGCCACGGGATACATAACAGCAGCGCCGTCGTTGAAGTGCCCCATGGCCAGCATCCAAGAACCTACAGGCCCCTCAGGAGACTTCCTGCGGACGACCATTTCCATTTTGTAATCAATCAAGATGCTGAGCCATACTTTGTCCAAGCTGCCAGTCGAACCATACTTGCGGGCCTGCTCCACCATCACCTGATCAGCATGGGCCATGCTGCACTCCTCGGCCCCACATGAATACCACGACGTGTCCTTTGTCAAACGAGGTAAGCTGCCTGAGCTCCTGTGGCGAAGTCTTGACTTTCACGGCGTGGGCCTCGGGGTCGAGCACCATGTCTCTACCTGGAGACACTTGTCCAACCTTGACGGCGACAAACCTGTTCTTGCCGCCCAACACGTCGCCATCGATCAACGCTTCGAAAGCCCCTGAGATAGCGCCCATCTTGTTGACATAAGGTTTATAGTTCTTCTGCTTGTTTAAACAATCCTCTGTAGATTGGCTCTGGCCGATGCCCGAGTTGGACTCAATCGCCCACTGCCTGAGGCGGTCGGTGACAACGAAGCCCGACCCTCTAATAACTTCATAGACCTGTAACTTGGACATGTGTTTCCAAACGCTCCTGTGGATAAGCTCGTTCACGCCCTTCCTGGTGTCGCAATTATCCAAGAGCCACTGGCAGTTCTCGTAGTCCTCTTTGATGCTCATCAAAGCGGGCTGCGCCCGCGGGTCATCTTTCTTTAATCATCAGCGCTGTCCTCGGAGATGGGCCCAACCACATATGAGTGAACCGCTTGATCCGAGCAAGGTTCAGGCCCGTCTGCAAGTGGCCGAAAACAGAAGCCAACTCGTCCTCCTTGTGCTGGTGGACACGAGGGTCAGACTTCGCCAACTGCGACTCGTTTAGAATGAAGAACTCGCACTCTTCCAAATGCCACGCCACACTCAACATGGCGAACGTGTCACCGAGACGGCCCAAGAAATCTCCGGCCATCTCGTCGTAAGTCCAATTCAAAGTCTCATGAGCACTACGCATCGCAGCACAAGACTCAGACTGCCATTGGTCCCAAAGGAGCACGCCTGTCGTAACGATTTTGTCTTTCTGCCTCGTCTCAGCGCCCATCGTCTCGACGGTCGCGACGACGAGCTGGTTAGCGCACTCCTTTTTGTAGCTCTTGGCAGCTGTGTTAGTGCCCCATCGGCATCGTACTCAGGCCCGAGCCCGCAGTAACTTTGGCAAAGTTGGCGTTGCCCATGAACCCTGCCTCGATGCACGTGTGCAAGTACCAGAACTTCCGCTGGCTGTAGTTCTTGAGGCCGGCCCTCAGTCGGTGAACCACGTTGTTCCAGCGGCTGGGTGCGGCCTTGGTGCCCTTGGTCCTCGCGGGGTTCTCCGCGCGCATCTCCCCCCAGAGCTCCTGCGCAGGGTCCTCAGAATTCCTGAACTTACTCCCCGCTGGCTCGTCGAGCAGGTCGGGGAGGTGGCCGAGGAACAACGGCAAGTCTGCAGCCTCGTGCTGCTGCATCTCAGCGATGGCTGAAGACACCTGTCGCCAGCGAGTGCCCTCTTCATATGGGCTGCGCGGCACGTTGATCCTCGCGCACGCCAGCATCATGTAATCCTTTCCGAACGTCCTTTCGATCTGATTATTGATATCATTGTGAACGCCGTGGTTGGTATCCCATATCATGTCGATATTCACGTTCATGCGATGCAAGAAATAGCTAGCACATACGCCATCTGAACCCATATCTGGTGACATATTCAGCAAAGCGCTGCCACGCTGCTTGACCTTGTCCGGCACCTGGAAGTACAGCAAGCCGTTCGGCAGGAAGGGCTCCAGCATATGATGCACGTGGGCGCACCACTGGCACGAGGCCTTCCTGTAGCGCTTCCTGGGACGGAGTGACCTTAAGTCTCTCCAGCGATCGGCTGATCGATCCTCGTCGTCCGTCGTAGACGTCGCGTTCCTCGCCCTCCTCATCTAGTGGCCCCTCAACTACGTCAACGTCATCATAATACTCGTTATCAGTTTCATCATGATTATCATCCACGTACCCGCCGTAAGCATCATCATGACACCCGGGCTAAATCTATCATTTTCAGTCGTCGCTGTCCGTCGACTCCGTAACCTCACTGCGCCATAAGACCAACGAGGTAAAACCTAACATGCAACATGTGATTTTGCGTGGATGTCTCCAGAGAAACAACGAACGTCAGGAGCCCACTAAGGCTCCGCAGGGTGCCGTCACGTTTCCAAACCGCTACCTCCTCAAGGATGAGAGGGCCCCTAGGGGCCAGCAGTGCTCAACTCGACCCCGATATCGGGGTCGAGCTGAGCATTGCCGGCCCCGCAGCACCCAGGAACGTTCGACCGCCGCGACGAGGGCGAGGCCGAAGGCCAGGCATCCGAGGAGCCGACGCGGCAGTGCCCATGCGGCGCTTGCTCACGCGCACGCGCTGGCGGTCGCGAAGCTCGTTCTTGGCGACGGCCAGCGCCTCAGTGCTCGTGGCCTCGGCGAACTCAAGCTCACCGATGAAGTCGGACACGTCCTCAGGGAGGTGGGCGGCCGCCGACCGCGACGACGGCGACGACGACGACGACGACGGCGGCGGCGGCGGCGACGCGCATCTTCTGCGAGAAAGCACGTTCCCCCCGCGTCCTGGAGCGAATTGTCGAAAACCAATCAATACATGTGGGGGCCCAGTTTTGCAGAGGAAAACGACGGCGACCACGAACGAAAACGACGGTGACCCCGGCCGACGGCGACCCCCCAGGGAGGGCAGACATTCCCTCAGTCAGAGGGGAGGAGGAGGAAGAGGAGGAGGCGGCGGAGGAGGGAGCGAGGGGGGGAGGGAGGAAGGAGGGCGAGGAGGATGACCGAGGGGATTCCGCTCCCCCTGCCGAGGGCAGACAGCCCCTCAGTCAGAGGGGATGAGGAGGCATCTCCTTCTCCTCTTCCTCCTTCTCCCCCCCCCCCCCCCCCCCCCCCCTCATCCTCATCCCCGCCCTCCTCGTCGTCCTAATCCTCCTCCGCCGCCGATCTCTCTATAGGGTCGGCTAGCGATCCTATGGAACCTCGCTGGGTTTGACAAATGTATCGAGCAAGTCGTATCCATAGGCTCGCGTATCCATAGGATCGCTAGCCGAGCTCGCTGATGATGGGCCCTCAAGGGCCGACGAGTCTGAGAATGATAGCGGTGATGCTGCCCCCCTCCCCCTCCTCAAGTTGCATGCTTGAATTGATCCAAGGCGGGCCCGAACCGAGGGGGCCAAACATATCACCCCGCGAAGACATGGTGCGTCTGGTCCTCGCTCGTCGCATTCATCCTCCGAGCCCTTCATGCGAATCATCCCGATCGTCATCCTGCTCCTCTTCCCTCGTCCCCCTCCTCTTCCCAACTCCTCATCATCACTAGTCATCCCCCCAATCCTCCTCTACGTTCCAGTCATCCTCCATCCTCCTCTTCCGCCACCTCCCCATCCACCTCCCCCTCCTCCTAATCCCAACTCCTCCTCCACCTCCACCTCCTCCTCCCCCTTAGTCTAGCCACCCGACGGTCCTGGGGCACAGCGTAGAAGGCCTTATTGTTGGCCATGGTGATCGCCGAGTTCATGATCTTCCAGGTCTGCACGCTGCTCTCATCGGGCGCCATGCTCACAAACACTGGCTTAGACAACTCCATGAGACGCTGACAATGTTTGAAATACTGCGCGATCTTCCGGTCGCGCGAGAGCACCACGTCGACGGCCTCGCCAGGGCCGCCAGGGCCAGCTGGCGCAGCTGGCGCGAGCCTGGCCTCCAAGACGCGCCCGAGGTTCCAGAAGATCTGCACCCGCCGAACCCCGATGGGGCCCCCCAGCGCGCCAGGCGCATCCCCTTCTCCAGCGCAAAGGGTCAGGGATATGATCGGGGAAAATGAACAAGGTCGCTTAAACTCTGCTGGCGCACCACTGAAATCCAACAATTGCTCTGGGAGGGAACAGAATTCTCTCTGGGAGGAACGCAATGTTCTCTGGGAGGAAATATATATTGTTTGCTCCGCTAAAGTGGCTCGGGACAAGCTAAGAATACAGCTCAGGCCAAGGTTCTTCCACGCGAGCGTTTTCCCATCACCATTGCTCTCCTTGATGGCCTCCTCCTCCTCCCATATCGTCAGTCTTCCTCCTATCCCTCGATCTTCTCGTCTCTAAGCACTCCTGGGCGGGCATGGCATAGCGGGGCGGCGGGCATCGGCGAAAGCCTTGCCTATCATGCACAGCTTCTTCCTGGAGCGCGAGAAGCCGTCCGTAACCAAAAACCTGAGGAACTCCTCGATGCCGCGGCGCTCGGCGGTGTACTTGGACAGCGCGCTCGCCCAGGCCCTGTAGTTGGCGGTGGACTTCCGCTTCTTCCTCGCCGCGATGTCTGTGAGATCCACGCTGCCGTCGGAGCCGATCTTGACAATGAAGGGGCCTTTCCCGCGAGAATAACCGTTCGGAGTCCGCTGGACGTCGGGATCAGCGCCCAGGACGAACTCCACATCTGTGCAATATGTGTTGATGAGCCTGCGGAGAAAACTGGATGCTCCTACCCTCTCTGATCCAACAGTCAGGCCACGCTTGTTCTTGGACGCGCACCCCCAGACCGACAGTAAGTATAGAAGGGCCGAAGCAGAAATTGCTGTGTCAGTAAGTGGCGAGAATTATGCTCCGAAGGTGTCTAGGCTGAGCTCCCCCTTGGACCTCGGGCACGACTTTAAGAGGCCACCGATCTGATGTTTCGCGAGAGGCTTCTTCCAAAGCGGGAAGTGCTTGCGTATGTATGTGCCAGCCGTCCTCTCCTTTTTGATGCCAGTGATTTTGATAGCGTCTGTCGCACTGAAGTAGAGACGGCCACCATCTCGAGGTATCGTGAATACAAGCATGCCGAGTTTGTCCATCGCGCCACCATGCTAAACCTGAAGCTCGATCTCCTTCTGGGCGCGTTCGTGTAAGTACTCGTGCCACCACATGCGTTTGGAAGTGTTGTCCTCTCGGTATGAGATCAAGACCGCTAGCTTGTGGGTGATGCTGTGCTTATAGACGGTGACCTTATCCAAGAGGTCGGCGACGAAAAGGACTTAGGCCTCGCCTGCTTCACGAGGCTCGATCACGACGCCTCTGCCCTCGATCACCTCCAAAAACCACTCTGACATAGTCGCGTGCAACTCGTGCCACCCGGCCGTGTTGACGTCCACCAGCTCGTACTTGTCGGCCGGGGCGTCGTAGTACAGCTTCGCATTCGGCTCCACTACGTCATAATCGATGTCAAAAACTTCAGCAGCGGGCACCTCCTCATCTGGCAAGGGCTGTTGCTCATCCACTGGGCCTGGCCCGAAAGGGAGAGCATCTCCATCGGGCTCTGGAAGTGGCGACGCGGGCAGCGCAGGGGGGCCACCTGCAGGAAGCGGAGGCTCGCGTGCATCATCACGGCTGTCATCAGCTCCAGCGGCCTCGCAGATGCCGAGATCGCCCACGGCCTCGGCCCCATGATCGAGCCCAGGGGGCGCAGCACCGTCTCCCATGTCATCATCTGCAGCCGCGGCCACGCGCATGGCCTCCACGCAGAAGTCACCCCCCTTGACAGAGAGGACGCGCTCCCGACGCACGCGCTCCTCTAGGGAAGCCCTGGTGAAAGGTTTTTTCTTCAACATCTCCTTGAGGTAGTGAACCTGTTTATCGTAATCTAGGAACACCATCGACTCACCAATCCAATCAAACCCTCGATTGAGAGGGTGTGGCGGTTGCAAGCGAGCTACAGGAGCTTGGGCCAAAACAGCCACGGCTCCTCCTCGCACCCAGCCTCGCGAACCCCCCGCGCCAGAATATATATATATATATATATATACATATATATATATATATATAAAGGGTATCCAGAGCCCTCCGAAGGCCCAAATAATGTCGGGCCCAGGCGGGCAAACGGGAGCCTGAAAGCCCTCGGATTCGGACCTGGACTTGGACCGTGCCCACGGAAACCGATGGCGCGCATGCCATTTTCAGGCGGTGCGGTGAGGGGCATATGGAAGATGACTAGGATGACAATGATCAGTAAGAGCGACGATGAAAACTAGGGCTAGATGGATCGAGAAGGGGAGGTCAATAACAGGAGGGAGGACTTTACTCAGCACTGCTTCCTCCACATCTTCACCTCCCCCCCCCTTGGTCCTCCCTCGCATCCGTCCTCCTCGCCGCCCTCCCCCCCCCCCCCCTCCTCCTCCTCCACGCCTAAGCCGTCTTCTGTCGACGCTGACGCCTCGCGCTTGGCGAGCCCCAGGGCGCGCGCGCGAAGCCCCAAGGAGCACGCCACCACCGAGTCCTCATGATCGAACCCGCTACCAGACGGGGCAACGACCGACGTGGCGGGCGGGGCGACGAGGCCATCAACGACTGCGAAGCTCGACAGCCAGAAGCGGGAGTGCGATGAGGGAGACTGCTAACGCCATCCCAGCTCACCTGTAGGTGATGCTTTCTCTCGCGCTCTGACTTTCTGGACGGCAGCGCTGGTGCAAATCTTGGCGCGAGCCCCCCTGGATGGCGCCGACAGCCCCTATCGGGCCTCGCAAGGGTTATCTAAACAGCAATTGCTACGACACAAAAATGACGCAACCAATCTCCGCGAACATCTGGCACGGCCGGGTGGTTCAAGCAGCAAGCACCCAGAGCGACATTCACACGCGCGGTGTACCACACACGCAACTGACATGTCGTTGTACGCGATGTGTTTGATGACATGTGCAATACTACTCTGGATAGGCTGTGCGCCCATCGTGCTGCGCGACCTCGATCGACCGAGAGCTGCCCTGGCAGGCGCAGCCCCCCAGACGCCATGGGATACGCGAAGCGCCTCCCTACTCGAGCACATCGCTGGCCTCCTAACTGCGCTGCAATTTCGACTATGAGAATCGCTCCACAACCAACTGTACAGGCCTGGAGCTGCGCTGTCCACTCAGTGCACAGACTACCCCTCCTCCTCCTCATAATCTGCTGCAGGCTCCTCGGGCGCAGGCAGCGCCCGGGGCGCGTCGAACACCAAGGTCCTGGCACACTTCGGCCTGGCCGCGATGGCAGCACGGGCCGTCGCGAGCGCCTCGGTGCGAAGACGCTTCTGGCGGCCCTCCAGCCTGACATCATCGGGACTGTCGACGAGCTGGTGGAATGCCTGGGCCCTCTGCTCGAAGTCCTGCTTGACGGACGTGACGATGTTAGCCAGCATTTGGCCCTTCGGGTCGAAGGCCTTCAGGTTCGGGCCGCGGTTAGCCGCGAGCCAATCCTTGGCGATGAACGGGGCGTTCTTGCGGGC
>CAUYUJ010021170.1:49300-111800 GCA_963575745.1 Prorocentrum cordatum
CTACTACTGCTACTGACTACTACTGCTACTACTACTACTACTACTACTACTACTACTACTACTACTACGACTACTACTACTACTACTACTACTACTACTACTACTACTACTACTTCTTCTACTACTACTGCTACTGCTACTACTACTGCAACTACTACTGCTACCTCTACTACGACCACTACTACTACTCGTGGCCTGCGATCGGCCAGATCGCAGGCGCTTTGTGAACATCCCATCAGTAACCCACTTATTCCAGAAGCTCTTTTGGAGGGCCGCTGCTAATCAAAACAATCTGTAAGCGATCGCAGAAGATCGAAACCACTTCGGCCCGATCGCAACCAGTCGAAATCCGCCTCAAGTGGTTGCGATCGGGCCGAAGAAGTTGCGATCGGCCCTGGTCGCTGTGTGTGGGCCCCAAAGACCGCCCCAAGATGGCCCCAAAGGGCCCAAACACGGCTCAAGAGAGCTCCCAGACGGCCCAGAGTCGCGCAAGACAGCCCAAAACCAGCCCCAAGAAGGGCCAAAGAGGGGGAACACGAACCAACAATCCGCGTCTTTCGCCCCAAGAGGCCCCCAGGAGGCCCCAAGAGGTCCCCAGGAGGTTCCCAAGAGGCCCCAAGATTCCCCCAAGAGGCCCCGAAAACGCCCCAAGCGGCTCCAAAACGGCTCCCAAGAGGCCTCAAAACGGCCCCAAAGAGGCCCCCGAGAGACGTCCCTCGAAAGACCCACGAGCAACCCAGACACCCCAGGGACGATGGCGGGATGGGCCGAAGGTCATTAGATCCGCCAGCCCCTGTTGATTTATCACAGAGATGCCTGGCGTTGCTAGGTCCTACGGCTTGGTGTTTTTTCCCCCAACCCCCCAGGGGCTTCGGTCCATGCCGCCAGCCACCTGGAAGGCCCCGCAGCTGCGCAGCCAACGTCTCCAAGACGGCCTCGATGGCCTCCAAGACGGCCAAGATGGCCCAAGATGGACCCAAGTTCGCCCAAGATCGTCCAAGATGGCCTTCAAGACCAAGTTCGCCCAAGTTCGCCCAAGAGGGTTTCAGCTGCCGCCAAGTCCGCCCAAGAAGCCACGCAGACGGCCAAAGACGGCCCCAGAGGCCCCCACGAGGGCTCCAAGACGGCCCAAGAGGCCTCCAAAAGGTCTTCGAGGAGGGCCCGCAGACGCCAAAATCATTGATGTTCCGAAGGTGTTTGAATGATTTGGGCATTTGATTCTTTCCGGCCTTCCGACGGCCCGAGAGGCTCCCAAGAAAGGCCTCCAAGATAGCCCCAGGAAGGCCCAAGAGGCCTCCAAGACGGCCCCAAGAGGGCCCCAAGACAGCCCAAGAGGCCTCCAAGACGCCCAAGATGTCTTCCAAGACGTCCCTGAAGCGCCACAAGAGGGCCCCAAGTCTCTTCAGGGAGGCATCCAACACGGCTTCCGATGGCGTCAGACGGGCCAGGAACACCCGAAGACGGCTAGAGAGGCCCCGAACAAGCCCTCAAGGGCTCCAAAGAGTCCCAAGGAGGCAGCCAAGAGGCCTCCAAGAGGCTTCCAAGAGGCGTCCTCCTCCTTCTTCTCTTCCTTCTCCTCCTCCTCCTCCTACTCCCTGTTCCTTCTTCTCCACATTCATCTCTTCCTCACATGCTCCCCGAAAGGTTTCAACGACAGCTGGGGGAACACATTGTCCGATAGCTCTAGCCCCACTTTCGGCCACATAGGCGCTTCCAAAAGGGCAGGGGGCGGCGGTGGTTCGCCGTAGGCGTCTTCGACACAGATGCGTGTTCGTTTATGTATACGTACTGGTGTTCCGCACGTCCTTTCCAAATCAGAGAACTCACTCAAACTCCGCATGTGTTTACCCAATAATCGGCCCGGAAGGGGGAACGGGCCCCAGGAACGGCACGATGGCGGGATGGGCCGCAGGCCAAACATGTGTGTAACTATATACATCGATTCAACACCTACCGGGTACACATATTGCTAGATGAGCGAACACACATCACACATACACATAACCATTGCACATGTTGCATACGTGTATATGGCTATGCCTTAGTGTATACGGATACATGGCTATGCATACATGCGAACGTGTGCTCATTCAAATATGGGCGTGCATGTGTATACGTATACATATATATACACACCTAGTATGGGCCCCCTCCGGTGGCCGCCCACTCGCCCTCCTCCCCGCCGCACGCCGCCGAGATCTCGAGGGGCACCGCGGAACTCGCCGCGGTAGCAAGGACGGGGTTGTCCGCCCCCCCGCGCCCCGGCACGGGCAACGGGCGCGCGGTGCCGGCGCGGGCGAAGGCGCGCGGTGTGTCGCCGCAGCCTGTCTCCAACAGGCTGCTGAGTCAGTTGGTGGGGCAACGATTCGGTCAGGAACTTCTGGATCGTGTGTCGCCGCGGCGGCCCCGGCGGCACACAATGCCCTCCGAGCGGAAAGCGTGTCGCTCCGCCGGCGGCACACAATGCCCTCCGAGCGGAAAGCGTGTCGCTCCGCCCCGCGGGGCGGGAAGCTCGGAAAGCTCAGGATGGTAGCGTGTAGCGCGGGAGCGCGGTGGGCGCGGTGGGCCATAACCGGCAGAGCGACACGCTATCGAACAGTTCCCAACCGTTTTGAGGGGACTGGCTCAAGACGGGGGGGGGAACATCGACCTGGAATGGGTGATCTTGCTTTGTGCCGCGGCGAAGCGCTCTGCGCAGTCTCAGAATGGCGATGCTGTGCGCCTTAAACGTGGCCCAGCAGCGAGGTGTTCCCTGGATATACATCGCCGATGGGCCCGGGGCAGCGAGTGCGAACTTTCCTGGGCGGGGTAGGCCATCGGGCCCCCGTCGGCGGTCAACGGGCAGTTGGGCGTCGATGCGTCGCCCCTGAGCCAATCTCCTCCGAACGTTGCCCCCGGTCGCGGATGGAAGAGTTGTGGTGTGCCCATCGGACTTCGGGACCGCGTCCCAGAAATCATATCAAGCACCCCGACGAGTATCGTAACAGTGTCTACCCGACACGCTGAAGTGCCGAACGAGAGCCGCCTCTCAGGGGCCCAACGAACGAAAGCCCTCCAGCCTCGATGCCTTCTTGGTGCTCGAAGTTCGCTCTGGTGATCAAGGCTACCGTAGACCGGAACAGCAGAAGGTTGGGGGTCGACGTGCCCCCCCTGAGCCAATCTCCCCCCAAACGTTGCCCCCGATCGGGGATGGAAGAGGAAACATGAGCGGGCGCCAGGCGAGGCCGTCCCCATTCCCTCCTCCCCCGCTCTGGGGTTACACTGTGTGCTCTCGCTCCTCCCTCGCCTCCCTCCGCTGCCCCCTCCCCGCCGTCCACCCCCCACACTGCTCCTCATCCCTCCTCCATCCCCCTCTCTTGTGGGTTTTCCTCCTCCCTCCCTCCCTCCATCTTCCCCCCCCCCCTGCTCCTCCTCCCTCCTCCATCCCCATCTCTTGTCGGTTTTCCTCCCTCCCTCCCTCCGTCGTCCCACCCCACCTCCCCTGTTCTTCCCTCCTCCATCCCCGTCTCTTGTTAATTTTCCTCCTCCCCCCTTCCGTCACCCCCTCCCCTCCTCCTCGTCACCTATGCACACACCAGGACTTGAGGGCAGGAGGATTCAACCGGCTCGCTGCGGTACCTTCGTGGATTCGGCCTTTCACGGACCGGTGGCAGCATCCTCGCACGCTGCGAGCCCGTGTGGGCGGCGGGGCGGGGAAGGTCGCGCGCCGGCCGTGCCGTTGGCCCCGAAGGGGGTGGCGTCAACTCTTGCGATTACACTGCCCGGAGTTCGCTCGGTGTCGTGCGGTGCCGTGCGGTAGAATTTTCACTCTTGAAAAATAAGGATTGTTGATCCCCCCCCACCGGTGCACATTGATTTTCTTTAATTGAGTGCTCCCCCCGGGGCTCGCACCTGGTTTTCTGTCAAGGAAAGTCTTCCTGCTCAAACTGGCCCCCTGGCCCCCGGGTTACAACAACAACGGCTCCCGCCTAAGACTTCCTCTCAATTTAGCCAGGACCCCCGTTCCCGCCCGAGACTTCCTCGCATTTGATTCAAGAATCGCGCTCTCGCTTGGGACTTCCTCACAATTTATTCAAGAATCATTCTTCCTGCGCTCTGGAGTCGCCCTCAGAATTATTCACGAAATTGCTTGCAATCTACTGAAGAATAGCGCCCTTCGTGGCCCCCTCGCTTTGTTTCGTGGCCCCGGTGCAGCCCTTCGTGGCCCCCTCGCTTTGTTTCGTGGCCCCGGTGCAGCCCTTCGTGGCCTCCTCGTTGCCCTTCGTGGCCCCGTTGCAACCCTTCGTGGCCCCCTCGCTTTGTTTCGTGGCTCCGCTGCAGCCCTTCGTGGCCCCCTCGCTTTGTTTCGTGGCCCCGTTGCAGCCCTTCGTGGCCCCGTTGCATCCCTTCGTGGCCCCCTCGCTGCCCTTCGTGGCCCCCTCCCTTTGTTCCGTGGCCCCATATATGTATGCCCTTCGTGGCCCCCGCTCGTTCGCGCCCGCGGTGGCCCAATATGCATGCCCTTCGTGGCCCCGCTGTCGCCCTTCGTGGCCCCCTCGCTGCCCTTCGTGTCCCCGTTGCTGCCCTCAGTGGCCCCGTCCTTACCCTCTGCGGCCCAACATACGTATACCATTCGTGGCCCTCGCTCGTTCGCGCCCGTTGTGGCCCCATGTGCATGCTCTTCGTGGCCCCGCTGTCGCCGTTTGTGGCCCCCTCATTGTCCTACGTGGCCCAGGTGCTACCCTGAGTTGCCCCATCGTTGCCTTCTGTGGCCCCGCATTATCTGCCCTTCGTGGCCCACGCTCGTTCGCGCTCTTCGTGGCCCCATACGCATTCCCTTCGTGTCCCCGCTGTCGCCCTTCGTGGCCTACTTCGTGTCCTTCGTGGCTCTGCTGTCGTTCTCTCTCGCTCTCGCTTTCGCTCGTCGTCGTCGTCGCCGTCGTTGCCGTCGTCGTCGACGTCGTCGTCGTCGTCGTGGTCTGTCCCCTGTCCGTCCCTCTTGGGGTCGGGTCGACGGTCCGCGGCCGCCCCGCCGATCAGCGCTGCCGCTGGCCAGGCCGACGGTCCGCAGCCGCCCAGCCGCTTGCTGGGGCCCGGCCTGCAGAGAAGAAAGGTATACCCCCCAAAAGGGGTTCGATCGAAGACGAAAAGGGCGGGTATCGAGGGCTTGGGAGATTCGCGATATTCGACACTCGAGCGGATAAGGGCGAACAGTCTTCAAATGATTGTTGTTGTTGTTGCTGCTGCTGCTGTTGTTGTTTTTGTTTGTGTTTTTGTTGTTGTTGTTGGTGGTGCATGCTGTTTTTTCTCCATCAAAGTGTGCCCCTCGACGCTCGCACCCTGTTTTCTGACAGGGAAAATCTGCGTGCTCAAACTGGACCCCTGGCCTCCCGGATAACAACAACAACAACAACAACAACAACAACAACAACAACAACAACAACACCAATACCAACAACAACAACAACAACAACAATTACTAGCACGTGGGGACACTCCGTTCTCACCAGTGCCAGGGTTTTCATACGACGCCCGCCAATACCCCCACTTTGTGGGGGGGCCGGTTCAAGCTCTACCACATTTCCAAACGACTCTTCGCCACCACCCACACCCAGCTTCCCGCCCTATGACGTTCGGACACTTCACTTCGTGGCCTGCGGACGACCGTGGCTACTACACTGGCGCATGGGTACAGTGACTTGTTGTGGTAACATTTTCTGGACGCTAGCTTAGTATACGACTTTTCCCCCATGTTTAAAAAAGTGTTGGGTTTCCTACAAATCCGCAAGAGCGCGCGGGATGAAATTTTGACACTTTTTTTTGAAAAACCATTGGTTTTTTGATGTTTTTATGTTAAAATCGCTACGAACACTAAGGTTTTGGAAGGATTTCGTCTTGCGCGCGCGAATGTCCACTTTACCTTATTTTTTGCAAGGGATTCTTGAAGTTTGGTTATGTTAGAACAAGAAATGTCCACTTTGCCTTATTTTTTGCAAGGGAAAACCGCCCGTAACAAAACAACCGGATCCGGACCAACCCGTTTTGCCGGAGACTTCCTCACGAAAATGATGAAAACATGGCTGCGGCCTAGGCGCGGCGAGGGGGCCGCGCACCAGGGGCCCCAACAATAATTATTCTTTAGAAGTAATAATGTTCAAAAACCAAAACAACGGCTCCCGCCTGATACTTCCTCCAAATTTATTCAAGACCCCCGCTCCTGAGACTTCCCCACAATTTACACAGGATCGGTGCTCCCGCCTGTGACTTCCTCGCAATTTAGTCCAGACCCCGCTTCCATCTGATATTTCGTCACCATTTACTCAGGAACGGCGCTCCCGCGTGAGACTTCCTCGCGATTGAATCAAGACCTCATCGCAATTTAATCAAGACCCCCGCTCCCGCCAAAGAACCCCTCACATGTTATTCAGGAATTGCGCTCTCGCCTGTAACTTCCATGCAATGTATTCAAACATCGCGATTTCGACGCTCTGGAAACACGCTCCGCCAAGGCAATGTACTTAGGAATCGCGCCCTCGCCATACTCAAGCATCCCGCTTGAATGTCCCACCCGCCCGACCCGCCCGTCAGGGGATCCCCCGCCCGTCGTGGGCTCCCGCCCGAGACTTCCTTCAGGAACGGCGTTTTCGCCTAGGACTTCCTCGAACGTTCACTCTCTGACCTTCCTGCTGCTCCTCCTCCTCCCTCTCCCTCCTCCCTCCTCCCTCCTCTCCTGCCTTCTCTCTCCCTCCTCTCTTCCCTCAACAATTACTCAATATGAAGATACTCTCCCTGTTCCCCTGATGGCGTCCGGGTGATGGCCGCGCACCCTCCGCGTACTGTTTTTTCACAAACAAGATTCCCGGGAAATCCCGGGAAACGACTCTCGCTGAGGCGCCGGCGTCATTTTCGGGCCGAACGCCCCCCGCGTACTGTTTTTTACACACAAGATTCCCGGGAAACGGGTTTTCGCCTGCGTTTTTTGTTGTTGTTTTTTTTTTTACAAAAAAGGATGCTCTCGCAGAGGCGCCGGCCTCATTTCTGCTCCCGAATCGTTCCGAATCGTGCTCCCGCTGCAGCGTGGGCCTCATTTTCGGATCGGTGTTTGGCCTCCGTCGTTCAGGATGGCGTTCTCGCCCCAGCGCGGGCCTCTTTCTCGCGCGCCCATCCGCCCGCCACCACCGCGCCGCACCACCACCACCACCACCACCACCACAACCACCACCACCACCACCACCACCGCCACCGCCACCACCACCACCAGCGCGGTCTCGCGCTCTGAGCGGGCGGCGGCTGGCGGGGCCCGCGGCGCTGCAGCCCTGCCCGCAGCAGGCGGCGCGTCGGCCTGCGCCGCCGAGCTAGTACTGGCCGACTCTCCTGGCGCCGCCGCGGAGCTGCCGTCTCCGGCGCCTTCCTCCTCCACGGCCAGCTTCTCGGCCCACGGCACCCTGATGGCCGCCGTGGGAGGCAGCAGCTTGCCGAACGGCTGCTTCGCGCCAGGGAGCCGCCCCCCCTGGAGGTCCGATCTGGCCTCGGCCCGCGAGGCCTGCCGAGGCCTGGAGGGCGCCCCGGCGCAGGCATCGCGGAGCCCCTTCCACGCCATCTCGGGCGTCCTGGCGCACATGTAGCACCCCGTGCAGACGATGAACGGCGCCTCGGACTCGCTGGGGACCTGGCCCAGCATCAGCTGGTGACCGTTGACCAGCCGGGGCTCGCCCTCGGCCTGCGGCGGCGGCGGCGCTGGCAACCTGCTAGCTCTCGAAGCATCGCTCCGAGGTTGACGCGCGCGAGTCTCCGGCCCACCTCGCTGAGGCCCAGCTTCGCCGCAAACTGGGGCCCCTGCATCCCCGCGACTTCCTCCGGCGCGGTCATGGCCCTGCTGGGCCTGCCTCTCGCGCGCCTCCCCCGCAGGCGGGCCGGCCCCAGACGATGCGACTGCCTGCGCAACAGCACTGCGAGCCGACTCTCCTGCCGAGCACCGCGAAGCCCCCGCCGCCTTCGCAGGGCCGTCTCACAGAGACCGCGCTTCCTGCTCAGCCTTGGGCCTGCGCGCCGCCGCCCGCAGGGTCGCCGCCGCCGAAGAGGCCCCCGCGCCGCCGCTGTCTGCCACCTCAGCGTCGCCACGCGCCGGCTGGGTGCAGGCCGCAGGTCGCTTCCGCGCCGATGAGCTGCCCGGGCCACTGGCTGCCACTCCTGAGCTGGCCGCGCCGGGGGCCGTGCTGAAGACTGCCGCGGCCGCGGCCCGCGTCGGCCCTGCTGCCGCCGCCCAGCCTGGGGAGCCCCCTGCCGCGGCGTCGGCCTCGTCGTAGATCTCCGCGGGGACCTTGAAGACCAGGTCCTCCAAGGCCGCCGTGGGCCAGCAATCGCGGGCCCCCGCGTCGGCGATGTGGGCCTCGATCTCCGCGGGGGAGCCGCGCCGCGCCGCGGGCCCGCGCAGCCGCGCCTTCCAGGGGCTGCGCGTCATCCGCTGCAGCATGTAGCCCAGCCCCCTGTTTGGCCCGAAGGTCGGCCACGCGGTTGCCTTCGCGCTCCAGCGCCGTGATCTCCACTCGCCTGACTGCCTCCTCAGGCGCGCGGGCAGGGATGCGCCTGGCTGAGACCCCATCCGAGGTGCCGCTCGCGCGGGGCCACGGGCGGGCGTGCATGGAGGTGGGGCCCTGCGCCCACTGGATGTCTCGGATGAAGTCCACCGTCGCCTTGCAGTCGCAGAGGACCTCGCGGGGGCCGACGATCTCCGCGAGGGCAACCGCCGCCGCGTTGTCTTCTCTGGCCCGCGCCATCTGAGATGGGAGCTCCTTCGGGCCCCCCCGGCGCCTGGACAGGCACTCGCCCGTCCGCCGCCGTCGCGATGACGGCCCAGCCCGCGCTGCGCAGGGGGGGCGGCGCTGCACATGCAGGAGCCATCGGTGAAGACCAGAGCGCCCTCTGGGGCCGCCAGAGGTCTCTCCCAGCCAATATGCTTCCATCTCCAGTTTCTCTGCCAGCTCGGCCTCGGGACCAGGGCCGATGCATCTGCGATGGGGGCCTCGGGCAAACAGCTCGCCGAACTTCGCGCCCGCGCCTCGCGCCGCCCCTGCCGTCGGCTGCAGGTCGGGGAGCAGCTTGTCTCGACGCCAGGCCTGCAATGCAAGGCCCTTGAAGTGCCCGTGGAAGACAGTGCCTGCGTCAGCCTGGCAGAGGAGGCGCGCGGGGCCGGCGCCCCCCCCCCCCGCCTGGCGAGCCTGGCTTGGGGCCAGTGCGCCAAGGAGACCAGCCGGCGCAGGCAGCCCTTGCGGTGGCTGGACCAGATCTCGGTCGCAGCCTCGCCCAAGAGCTCGCTGGTGGGCCTCCGGGCGGGCGGCGGCGGCCCGGGCCACGGCCACTCAGGCTTCGCTTGAGCCTTCTCCAGCGCCGCTGCCTTCCCGGTCGCCTCGCGGGCCCGCTCCGCCAAGGAGGTGGGCGAGAAGCGGCGCGCGTCGAACTCGCAGCCCTGCTCGTTCCTCATGAGTGCCCCACCACCAGCGAGCTGTCGCTCGATGCGCTCCAAGGTGAGCGCCAACGCTGAGACGGGGTTCCGCGCCGCCGACCACGGCCGCAGGCAGCTCCCCAAGCGCCCGCTGTCCTCGAGGCAGGCCTTGACAGCCGCTGGCCAGGCTTGCCGAGCCCAGGTCGCGCCGCCGAAAGCTGGGCCGCCAAGCCTGTCGCGACTCCAGCCGCGGGGCGAGCGCTGCAGCACATAGCTCAGAGCGGCCTCTGGCCGCAGACGCCCAGCGCCCCTGGTCGCCGCCGCGCGGGGCGCCCGCGCGCGGCCCGGCGGCGCGCCTGAGGTCGCCGACCCCCAGAGCGCCTTGGCCGTCGGCCCAGCCCTCGTCACGCAGGCCTGCCTCAGCCCTGGGCCGAAGATGCGCCTCGGGCGCGCTGCCTGGCGAAGCGCCGCCAGCTCCCTGGCCGCCAGCGTCGTCGCGCGGCGGTGCCCACCAGCCGATGCGTCGCCGCCCAAGCCCCTGTGGCCCGACACGAAGGCTCTCGCAGGCAGCGGCCATCCGGCTTGCCCCAGGGGGCCCCGCTGCAGGTCGGCCGACGAGGCGAGCGCAGTCGTCTTGCCCCATTTGAGCGGCAGCCTAAGACTCTTGCCCTTCAGCATCGCCACCGCCCCTGAAACGAACGAGGCGATCCGGCGCACCAGTATGCGCCTCGCACCGACGCCGCGCCCAGCCCCATATTCGATCACGTTGGCGACCCACCCGACAGGGGGAAGCGTTCGACCGCGGAGCCGCAAGTCGCGCAGCATCAGCCGAGCCATCGCGGTCGCGCAAAAGCACGCAGCAATCTCCGAGTCTGCGGCGCAGATCTCGTCGCAGATGACGCCGTCCGCTGTGGCCCTCCTGGGCCCCGCGTAGGCCGCGCAGGGGGCCTTGGCCAGCCCTGGGCAGAATTCGCGCGCCAGCGCCGCCTCCAGCAGCAGCTCGTGATCGATTCACTCGTAGAACTTGCTGATGTCAAAGTAAACCCAGGCGCCCTCAAACCCCCGGGACCTGGCCAGCCCGAGGTACTGGTCGCGCAGGCCGGCCGCCCTGCCGCAGCTGGCGTCGGAGCTGCGCCCCCAGATCTCAGGCTAGGCGTGGTCGGCCTCCCACTTGGCCCGGTAGCCCCTGCGAGTGCGGCCCCAGAGGCGCGGCCAGAAGGCCATCGGGCCAGTGGGCCGCCGGCCTCCATCGGGCTTGCCCAGGAACGCGATCAGCGTGGCGAAGAGGCCCGAAGGTCTGGGGGCGCGCCCCCAGGCCGCGGGCCCCTCTGCCCACTCGGTCCGCGAACGGGCCCCCGGGCAGCAGCAGCAGCAGCAGCGGCGGCCCGGGTTGGAAGGCGCCCCATCTCAGGGCGGCCCTCCTGGGGAAAGCTTCGGCGGCCGCCGGCGCCTCCACTCCTGCAATGGCGGACAGGTCCATGGTAACCGCCCAACGCGACGGAGGGATAAGCGCTCGACCTCCGAGGGCCCGCTCGGGCTCGCCGGGTGCCCCCCCGTCCAGCGACAGCTTTTTCAAGTCTGGCAGCGCCTGGTCCAGCGCAGCCTGCCCCACCGGCGGCGCGGGATGGAAATCGGGCGACTCATCGCCCATGGCGACAGGCAGCTCGGAGTGCGCATGCTTGCTAGCCGCGCGCGCACCGCGGGCCCCAGCGCCCAGGGCGTCGTCCGCGACCTCCTTCCGGCGTCGGCGCGCCAGCTGGGCGCCCGCTCTGGCATGGTTAGTCGTGGCGGCCTCGATGGCTCCCAGGAAAAAAAGCTACCTGCACTCGTGGGCGCTCTCACCTCCTCCAGCATCAGCCGCGTGTTCTCGCTCGAGAACATCAAGCAGCCTTGCCGGGCGAAGTTCGGCGCCGTCGAGAGGGCGGCCTCCTCCAGGCGCTGCGCGAAAGCCCGATGCCCTGCCAGTGGCGCTAGCACCGCCGCCGCTGAGGCCAGCTGCCGCGTAAGCCTGCCGAGCGATATCCAGAGCCGCGTGGGTGGGCTCACCTTCCTCGCAATCTCCGTGCGCTGGGCGTCCTTCGCGCACTTCCTGACCCCGCGGGCCATCAGGACCGTCCTCGATACTGTGCGCTGCCAGTCTCGATGCCGTAGATGTCAACCAAGTGCTGCCCAGCCGCGCTGTAGAACTCCCGGGCCGCCGGGTCGGGGAGGCCGTGCTCGTCCAAGAGTGGCGCTGCCCACTGAAGGGCTGCCGCCACCTCGACGCCCTAGGCCTTCGCCGCGGGCGCGACCGTTGCCGTCAAGTCAAACCACAGCGGCGCCTACAGCACCCAGACCTGCGCCAGGGCCCCCAGCTTCTCGAAGGAGAGGCGGACGGGCACGTGCGGGCGCGTGGTGGCGGGCGCCAAGGCCGTCACAGTGGGCCCGAGGGCCGCCAGCGACGCCGAGACTACGCAGAAGTCGTACTTCTTGTCCAGGCAGGTCGGCTGCTGGGCGTCCAGCACCGCTTCTCTGATCGCACGCGGTCACCACGAACCTGCCAGCTCCTGCGGCTCCAGGTTCCAATCTCCTCCGACGATGAACGGCTCCCTCAACTCATTCAGGAGCACCTGAAGGGCGCCTAACAGCTCCAGGTTCAGCCCCGAGAGCCTCGCCGAGTGCTCGAGGTAGACGCTGACCACCACCACCACCACCAGGTCTCCGAAGGCCAACCTGCGCGCCAGGACCCTGGACGAGAGGTCGCCCCAGTGCCAGTCCAGCTGCGCCACTTCGCGGAAGCTGGCGGTCAGGATGCCCACGCCCGAGGAGATCTCCTGCGTCTTCAGAGCCCCGTGCGCTTGCATGGGCTCAGCGCCGCCTGGAGCCTGTTGCGCCTGCAACAGCCCTGCGCCGCGGAGGCTACCGCCTCAGACACAAACCTGGTCTCCTGCACGAGGAAGAGGTCATCCTGGGCTCCCTCGTCGCGCAGGTGCTCGATGGCCGTCCGCGTCTGGCCCCAGGAAGAGCCGTTGATGGACACGATGCTCGCCGCCTTCAGCTCGCGGGGGACCAGCTCGGTCAGCGTCAGCACCTGAGCTCCAGCCAACGGGCCATCCCCACCTGGGCTAAAGGTGCCGTCGAACTCCTCCGACCACGCTAACGGCGGTGCCTGTCACTGTCGCCGGCGGGACCCCATCAGCAGCCGCCTCCACCAGGTCTTGCACAACGCCTGGCTGCACTCGCGGCCAAGGGCCCGCCGCAAGCGGCCACCGCTCAGCCTGCCCGCGCTCGGCGGCTGGCTGTGCGGGCGGTTCCAGGTCGATGTCCGTGTCGGAGTCGATGGCCCCACCGTCCACCAGGCAGTAGTCGCCCCACCTCTTCCGAGGCCGCGCCGTGGCTTCAGGCTCCTGCACGGCGAGCATCTCCTCCACCACTTGCAGCTGCTGCATGGTGAGCTCCCAGGCCCTGGCGAAGTTGCCTGCCGACGGCGTTGTCGGGAGCGTGCGCGTCTGCAGGAAGAGCCCGCGCATGGCCTCCAAGTCGCCGTCAGAGACCCGCAGCCGCTCCTGACTCGCTTTGGCCTTCGCAGCGTCCTCCTCCAGCACCCTGAGGCGGTCCAGCGCCTCTCTCTGGCGCAGCTCGGAACCATGTGATAAGGAATCCAGGGTCTGAAAGCAGGTGGACAACCAAGTGAGGCTTGGCTAAGGATATAACTGCCGCCCTCGTCAGACAAGGAGCCCTGCAGGGTCTGAGGCCTCCTGGGCACATTCCTTAAAGTACGCCCCCACAGTCTGTGGTGTAAGCTGCGTGGTGTAAGTTATGTGATGAGAGCTATGTTGTGTAAGCTATGGTGTGAGCTAGGTTGTGAGAGCTCTATTGTGTAACATGTGTGTGTGGGTGTGTGAGCTATGCTGTGACAGTTAGACCGTGTGAGCTATATGTTGCAAGCCAGGTTGTGTAAGCGATGTGGTGTGAGCGATGTGGTCGGAGCTATACTTGGCGATCTAGGTGGTGCAAGCCATCTGGTGTAAGCTATGTCGTGCAGGCGGTGGTGTAAGCGAACGGGCGCCAAGGAGGCGAAACCTCGGGCACACACGCCCAGCGCACGGGGCGCCCACGAGGCGCCCACGAGCTGGCACGGGCGCCAACGCGGCGAAACCTTGGGAAACCCACCCAGCGCAGGAGGCGGCCACGAGGCGCCCACGACCGGGCACGGGCGCAACCGCGGCGAAGCCTCGGGAAGCCCACCCAACGCGCGGGGCGCCCACGAGGCGCCCACGACCGGGCGCGGCAGGCAACGGGGCGAAACACCGGAAAGCCGACCCAACGCACGAGGCGGCCACGAGGCGCCAACTGGCGGGCACCGGCGCTGACGTGGCGAAAAGCGGGGTAACCCACGCAAAGAACGCCAAGTAGGAAACCCACTGTCGTCGCTCGGAGGCCTGAGGGAATGGCCTCGAGGGTTGCTCCAATGCCGCTCGGGCAGTGGAAAGCGCCCGATGCTACACCCCAAGGCAACCACAGAGCCTATGAAATTCACAGAAATCTCGAAGTTCAGATCACGAAGACCTCTCCTGAGAAGCCCACAATGAGCTGCCTCCAAAGGATCCAGAGCTGACCCGAGCCTTTCTTTTGTGATCGATCGGTGAGAAAAAGTGAGGTTCGACTCTGGACAACATGGAAGTTCATACAGAGTGGACGAGAGCAATGCAGCCTGTGATAGTGGAGCCTTCACAAGAGATCAACACGCTAGACCCATCGCCCGAAGCCCGAGCATCCCGATGAGGACCCCAGGGCTGTAACGAACGGCTTCTCCACGCGAGCTCCCACTGAGTATCCCCCCCTCACCTGGGGAGGCGAGAGAGACAGCGCCCGTGGCACGCCGTCGTGGGGAGCCCATCAGCGTGTTACCCTCGAAGACACACCCCGGGCCTTCGGGCAAAAACGAAGGAGCAGCACGCTGACGGGCTCCCGACGGCGGCGTGCCGTTGCTACGGTGAGGGCGTCGGACGAGGAGCCCGGAGGCGAGGAACCCAGAATCTGGAAGCCGGTGGCACACCAAGTGAGGATGCTCGGCAGTGGATATCACCGCCGTTCTGAACATATGTTTTGTGATATACCAGGAAGCCCTCTAGAGTCTGAGGCCTCCGGAGCGCATTCCAAACGAACGCCCCCTCCGTACTCTTTTTTGGAAGGCGGCCGGGGGGTCTGAACTGTCTGGAACCTGAGAAAACCCGCGAGGAGGAAGGATGAAGCCAAATCCGCTCAGAATCGATTCCATGACTCCTCCTGGTTCCATCTGGTGCAATTTTTCACTACATATTCGTGTTTGACGGTCCGGGGGCCCGATAAATGGCCCCTGGAGGCCGAAACAAGCAAGACACCTCCCCGAACCCAACACCGCCAACGGTACAGACGTTCTTTTCGGATTAGTCTGGATCTGTTTTTAACGGTCCAAGGGCCCGAAAACGGCCCCCGGGGGCCGGAAGTGGCAAAAAACCTTCCAGAACCTGGGCCCTCGACAACCTTCCCACCCTCTCTGCTGGCCAGGGACCAATTCCGGGCCGCCTCGGATCCCGAGCCGGCTCCCCATCCCAGGCCACCGGCGGCGTTCCGTCTTGAACGCCGGCGCTGTGGAGTCCCCGTCGCGCCCACGCCGCGGGGATCGAAGCCGTGCCTGGCCGACGCCATAGAGCCCACGAGCACACCAGAAAATCACGGCAAGGGCATTCGATCAGGGACCCTTGGATACGGAATCCAGGGTATGAAACTCCAATCGTGGATCGGCCATGGATATCACCGCCGCCCTCATCAGATACGGAGCCCTCCAGGGTCTGAAGCCCCCTGGGCACAATCCCCAATGAACGCCCCTACCATAGCACCAGGAGTTCCCAAGCCCGCCCGACGGAGGGGGCGGAGATATCAGGGGCAACGTCAGGGGGGGATGGGGTTATTGGAAGATGCATCGACCCTTGATCGCCCATTCATCGCCGACAGGGGCCCGATAGCCAGCCGCGCCCAACAACGTGCGGATTGGCTATTCATCGGCAACGTATCTGCTATGTCCGCCATCGCGCTTGAAGCGGTCGTTGTGCGTCGGGCCCTTTCGCGTTCTGTGTCGCAGTAATTCGGGCCCACACCGTAGCACCAGGAGTGCCCGAGCCCGCCCGACGGAGAGGGCGGAGGATCAGGGGCAACGTCAGGGGGGGATGGGGTCATTGGAAGACGCGGCGGGGACCGAAACCCGCCCGATTCTCACTGCCTCAGTCCATCGCTGGACCAGGACTTCCGAGGCAATCCCCCCTGCGTGGCGACGAGCCCGCGCCCCCAAGGAGGCCCCACGAGGGGCCGAGCACGCCAAATCCTCCCTCCTCCCTCCATCCACCTCCATCCTCGATCCTCCTTCCCCCTCTTCTCGTCCTCCTACCCTTTTTTGATTATTCTGTCCTCCGACCTCCTCCCTCCTCCCACCCTCTTCCTCGCAACAATAACTCGCACGGCACGTTCTGGGGGGCGATCCTGGCCCGAGCCCCAACGAGACCGCAGAGGACCCGTCAGACCAGCCAGACCGCAAGGCCAGCCGTGCAGCAAATGGGCCCGCCGCCCGGCATCGGAGCAGTTCGAGGCCCTGCCTCGACGGGAGCAGAACTGGGGCAGCGAGCTGAAGCTCGCCACCGCTCGGACGTCCACTCCTCGTGCACGTCTTAGGCTTCGTGTGTTGCCGTTCTCGCAAGATGATCCAATGTGCTCCTCGGTGATCCTCGCCACGCACACGTCCGAGCGATGCCAAGAAAACCCTTCCTCCGTCCTCTTTCCTCCTACTCCCCCTGGTCACGCCCGCTATCGCTGGCGGACCGGAAATGGTCTCCGATTCGAGGCCCTGCCGCGACGGAGCAGCGCTGGGGCAGCGAACTACAAAAAAATCACGATGCACGCCAATTCTAGGCCCTGTACACAATCGGGAGGTCCAGCAACCACGACAAACGGCGAAGGAGGGCTGGGAAGCAGGATCAGAAGAGACACGCGATGAAGACGAGGATGAGGAGGAGGAGGAGGAGGAGGAGGAGGAGGAGGAGGAGGAGGAGGAGGAGCAGGAGGAGGAGGCGGAGCAGGAGACAGATGCAAAGGATGACGAAGACGATGAGGAGGAGAAAGACGAGGAGGACACGTAGGAGGGTGACGACGAGGCGCACGAGGAGGGAGAGGAGGAGGAGGAGGAAAGGAATGAAGAGGACGATAGGGTAAGAGGAGGACGAAGATAATGCTGGCTAAGAGGATGTGGACACCCACGTGGAGTCATACCAATTACCAGCTTTCCATCGCGGTGCATCAGATGACAGCTTCAAACCCTCGGCTCTCGCTGCAAAACCATACCAACACATACCGATCAAAAGATCACCGGCATGTCTTCGTGCCCCCATCCAGTGGCCCGTGCGGCGTGGATCGGCGGTTTGCCCCACCGAGAGCGGGAGCCGCTCTTCTTGCCTCTGTGAACAGCTCGGCGACCTAGCCTGGGCCCCCTCTCCAGGAACCCTGACTCTCAGCTGTGGATATCTCCAGGAGGGTATCTTTTGCTGCCGCCAGCTCCTGCCGAAGGCGAGGCCTCCTGTGGAACGACCTGCTGCAGAGTGGTGCCGTGACGACTTCGGCGTTGGTATCTGACATCGCGTGGTTCGATCGTCCTTGAACGATCGCGACTTTTCAGAAGCGCAGATCGTTCGAAGTCGGCCGGTCAGGAAACGGGACCAAAGGCGAACCCGTCAAACATCGGTCGCCCAACTCCACCCAGGGTCCATCTGGTACAGTTGTTCACTCTGGATCTGTTTTTGACGGTCCAAGGGCCCGAAAACGGCCCCCGGGGGCCGGAATTGGCAAAAAACCTTCCAGAACCTGGGCCCTCGACAACCTTCCACCCTCTCTGCTGGCCAGGGACCAATTCCGGGCCGCCTCGGATCCCGAGCCGGCTCCCCATCCCAGGCCACCGGCGGCGTTCCGTCTTGAACGCCGGCGCTGTGGAGTCCCCGTCGCGCCCACGCGGCGGGGATCGAAGCCGTGCCTGGCCGACGCCATAGAGCCCACGAGCACACCAAAAAATCACGGCAAGGGCATTCGATCAGGGACCCTTGGATACGGAATCCAGGGTCGGGAAACCGATGAAACTCCAATCGTGGATCGGCCATGGATATCACCGCCGCCCTCATCAGATACGGAGCCCTCCAGGGTCTGAAGCCCCCTGGGCACAATCCCCAATGAACGCCCCTACCATAGCACCAGGAGTTCCCAAGCCCGCCCGACGGAGGGGGCGGAGATATCAGGGGCAACGTCAGGGGGGGATGGGGTTATTGGAAGATGCATCGACCCTTGATCGCCCATTCATCGCCGACAGGGGCCCGATAGCCAGCCGCGCCCAACAACGTCCCCCCTCCCTTCCTCCCACCCCCCTCCATCACATCCTCCTCCTCCTCCGCCGCCTCCTCCTTCCCCTCTCCTCCTCCTCCTCCTCCTCCTCCTCCTCCTCCTCCTCCTCAGCATCATCATCATTATCATCATCATCATCATCATCATCATCATCATCATCATCATCATCATCATCATCATCAGCATCATCAGCATCATCATCATAATCATCATCATCATCATCATCATCATCATTTTCATCATCATCATCATCATCATCATCATCATCATCATCATCATCGCACCAGCTATCCAGGCCAGGAGAGATTTTTGTGTGTCTCTGGCCAGGCTCTCGAGCAGGCAGGGCGGCATTCGCTGAACTCGGAGGGGGAGAGGGAGGGACGAACGCCGACACGGCACAGACACACACAACACACACACACACGGCGAACGAGAAGGAGAGAGGAGAAAGAAAGGGAAGCAGAGGGCGGGCACAGAAAAGGCTTGAGCCGGGGCGGTTTCGGAGAACCCGCGCGGCCTTCAACGCCCCAGCGATTATTGTTCGAGAACGGGCCATCGCACCAGCTATCCAGGCCAGGAGAGCTTTTTGTGTGTCTCTGGCCAAGCTCTCGAGCAGGCAGGGCGGCATTCGCTGAACTCGGAGGGGGAGAAGGAGGGACGAACGCCGACACGGCACAGACACACACAACACACACACGGCGAACGAGGAGGAGAGAGGAGAAACCCACACAACCCCTTGCGGGCTCCTGGCACCAGCCGCTGATTAATGTAATATCTGACGCAGGCGGCAGAGGCGATTAGAACCAATACTGTTCTTCAGCGCTCGGGCAAAGGCGTGGCAAAACCGAACAGGGTAGGGCTCCGCAACTTTTGTCCACAATTTGCCCGAGCTGTGGTCGAATCCAGTCAGCACGATGTGGGGCTTATTCGAGTGACTGCAGATGGCTCCCCTCCCTCGACAGAGTGGAGGGAGGGATATAGAGAACGACGGAGCCCAGACCTGGACCCGGGTCCGCTTGCGCCACCTGGCGCCGAACCCACAGTAGTCTGTCGTGCAATTGTGGCTGGTCTGGTCTTTTAAGCTGCCGCTGAAGCGATGGGGACCTGCCACATCCAGCTGGACCCAGGATTCTCAAGGGCAACTGGGGTGCCCACTCGGATGCAGGCGCGGATGACTCGCAGGCTAAACTTAAGCTGATAGTTGCCCCGCTTGCAGGCCTTAGAGGCCCGAGGGTCGAGGTTAGGGAGGCCCCAGAGGTGGGCGGAGTCGCGGAGGCGGCACCAATTTGAACCCGGAGGCCCGTGGCGCGCCTGGGACCAGGTGCAACAGGGAGTCCCAAGCCACACCGATACTGCAACACCACTGGAGATCCAGCCCAGGATAGTGGACTGGACCACGGGGCGATTCAGATCAAACCAGGGCTGACTGATTATATCTGCTGATACAACGCCAAACCCTAGAGAACGCATGGCCTTGGACAGGCCGGCTCCACCGGCGAACAGCTCAAGAAAAACCTGTTTTTTGCTCACGGAGCTGCTGCGAAGCGCCTGCCTGAGCGCACGCCGCAGCCGGGCCCGCACCTCCAGGTCGCTCAGGGTCGTGGCGGAACTGGAGGGAGCGGCCGTCCGAGGAGGAACGCGCTCTCGAGGCCCTCCGACACGCGGCGGCCGCACTCCACGATCGCCGCCGGGGCCTTGTGGAGCTCGGCGAGCGCCCGAGCCTCCTTGCCGCGCCGCTTGAGCATCGAGTCGCTGCGCCAGCGGCCCCGACCCTTGACCTCCAGGACGCTCCGCGACTTCAGCAGGAGGTCGTGCGAGGCGCCGCCGTGCCGGAGGCCGTAGGCGGTGATGCCCATCGCGCTGAGCCCCGGCGCCGCGGCCGACGCCTGCAGCTGGCCCGACAGGTCGCCTGGCGGGAAGCTCCAGAGCCGTTGGTCTGCTCGTCGGCAGCGCGCCTTCAGGGCCAGCAGCGACTGGTGCAGGAAGCCGAAGTCGTCCAGCACCACGCTCTCGTCGAGGCCCCCACCTTCGTCGGCTTCTCGAGCTCGGCGGGGCCCAGCAGCAGGGCCCAGTGGGCGGCAGTTGCCCCTGCAGCAGCCACTGGAGGGACCAGCTGCATCGACGTCAGCGCGTCGCACTCCCCGGGCCTGAGGCACGCGTGGAACGAGATCAGGGTGGCGATCGCGTGCTCGATCAGGTCGTTGGCGAGCACGTGCCCCACCAGCGCGGCTACCAGCACCCAGGGCACTGGAAGGCGGGTCTTCCGGGGCACTACCTTGCCCCAGCCCGCCAGCGCGCGGCTGGCCCGGGGCAAGCCGAGGTGGCCGTAGCGGTTGACCTCGGGGTAGTAGAACTTCACCGCTGCCAGGGTATTGCTCGCCACGTCCCCGGCGCGCCCCAGGAAGAAGAGCTTGTCCATGTAGAGCGCCGGCCCTAGGTCGAGGCCGCAGTGCGAGTCCCACTCGACCTTCGACTCGACCGCCCACTCCAGGAACGCGCGAACCTTCGTGAAGTAGCCCTTCTGCGTCGGGCTGGCGATCGAGCGGCTCTCCAGGTAGGTGAGCTGGAACGAGGCGGGGGGGAGCTCCGAGCTGGGCGATGATCGCTGGCATCGGGCCCTCCTCGCCCGCGCAGCCGTCGCTGAAGGAGCCGCCAGGTGGGCCATCCAGCCTCCCGCCGCCGCCGCCAGGGCCCTGTCCTCGCAGGGGGCTGACCGCCTCGAGGTCGGGGAAGCGTGGGGCGGACGGAAGGACAGGGCGAGGGCCAGCATCACCAAGAACTGGGTCGGTGGCCGCAGCGACGCTGTCGGGCCTGCCCTTTCCTTGATGCAGTAGCAGCCTCTGGACGGAGCATCTGAGGGGTTCCTCTCTGACGGGACCCAGCGAACACCTAAGTGCAGGCGGCAGCCGAGAGTCAAAGCGCAAACCTCTCGAAGGACGCCCCGAATCTGGAAGGCGGCGGAGCGGCCCTTGCCCGCGGCCAAGGCGAGGCCCATGTTGTCGACGAGGGCCAGGATTCGAGTCCCGAGCGCCGTTCGGTCCCGAAGGGTGTGCCGGAGGGCGTTCGACAGGGCGAGGCCCTCGAGGCGAAAGATGTTCGCTGGGGCCCGCCAGGGGAAGGACTCCACGATGTGCCAAGCCTCGGGGTCCGTGAAGGACGGGTCCACCATGTCGCAGGCCCTCCTGCACTCGTCGGCCTGGCACAGGCTGTCGGGCAGGTCGTCCTCCACCAGTGCGTCGTGCAGCTCGAAGGCGCGCGCCCGCGCGGCGGCCGCTCCCTGCTTGCAGCGCCACTTCTCAGCCGCGCGGCCCCAGCGGCCAACCAGCTCGGGAGGCGCAGCCCGCGCGCAGACGCCGCAGCGCCAGTGGGAGGCGTCCGAGGCCGTCACGTTGGGGTACCACTCGGCGTCGGCGTGCGCCACGAAGAGCGGGGGGAGGTTCCTGACCTGCCGGAGCTCCCACGCCACGGAGTCCCAGATCGCGCCGACCTGGTGCTGGTGGACCTTGATGAAGGCGTAGACGGTGTTGAGGATCGAGAGAGTCGACCGCTGCAGCAGCATGATCCAGGTAGCGTGCCCGAGGACCACCTCCAGGACGTGACCAGAGCAGCGGCCACGAGCAAGCAGCTCCTCGATCGCGAGCCGCAGGCGCCACATCCGCCTAGTGGCCACCCGCACGGTGTGAGCCTTCCCGTCGAAGGAGAGGCCCACGAAGTCGGTCGCGCAGAGGGCTCGGCGGTGTTCTCGTGAACCAAGAAGCCCTGGTCGTCGAAGCTGGTCGTCGCCCGCCTGCCCGCGGCGGCCACCCGGCTGCAGGGAGTGCCAAGCACCATGAAGTTGTCAACGTAGCCTGCCGCCTGAAGCGGGCGGGTCGGCCCGAGGGGGCTGGCTGCGGCTCGGTCCTTGACTAGGACGTCCGCGTTGAGCCCACCTCGAGCCAGGCCCTCCTCGGTGACCAGCTGGCAGAGGTGAAGCGCCCAGCTCCAGCCCATCGGCAGCGCCGTCGGCGCGGGGGTGAGGAGAGTGGCGGCCGAGGGCCGCTCGCCACCAACCTCAGGGCGGCCAAGGGCGCCTGCTCGAACCGGGGGTAGCCTGAAGTATGACCCCAGCTCTGGAGGCACAGCGATGGCGTAGAAGGCGTTCTGGACGTCGCCGACCGAGTACCAGACCACGTCGCACTCGCTGGTCTCCATCTTCGCGAAGGCCGAGGCTGAGGGCAGGTGCGTCGACGGCGGCGGCTCGAAGTCGCAGTTGGCGAGACGAGTGTCGAAGATGATGCGCTGCTGGCCAGATTTCTTCTTGACAAAGAACAAACCCACGGTCGCGCCTGCCGTCATGGGCTCGAGGCGCGCCATTCCGCGATCCAGCATCCCCTTGACAAAGTGTCGGCGTAGACGCGCTGGTTGCGGAAGGCGGGGTCGATGTAGGGGCGGAGAAGTCCGAGCTCAGACCGAATGGCAGCCGCTGCCGCCGGAGGTCGTCGCATCTTGGCCGTCAGGCCCCTCAACCAAGAAGGGTGCTCGGCGGCGAGCGCGCTGGCCAGGTCGACAGGCGCGGGGCCCGCAGCCGGCCAGGACACGAGGTCCTTGTTGTAGGGCACGACGGTGGTAGAAGTTTCGCCGTGCAGAACGGCGGAGCCGCAGAGCTCACGAAGGCTCCCGCGGGGGTGGAGGTCGGCCGGGCAGGCGCCCACGGCGGCGTAGCTGCGCCCCAGGTGCTGGAGGCTCAGCTGCTGGACGGCGGTCGGCGCGCCGACCGACTTCCCACCGCGTCCAGCGAGCTGGTTGAGGGAGGCGATGCCGTCGTTGGCCCAATGCAGGGAATGGCGACGGCGGCGGCCACGGCGGGCGACGGCGCGGCAGCCGCCCAGGCCGGGGCCAGGAGCTTCAGGAACATGAAGAAAAGGTAGCGGGAAGACGTCGCGCTGGCGAGACATCCCGACGCGGCTGAAAAGTCGAAGGCCTGCCAGCCCGGAGCCAGCAGCAGGCAGCCTGATCTGCGACGGGCGGGCCTAGGGTCACTCCTGGCCGCCCTTAGCCCTTCCTTTGGGCTTGGCGAGGGCGCGCTCCTCTCTGGCCTTCCTGCGCTCCTTGGCCGCGGCGTTCTCGCGCGCGACCTGCTCGCTGATCCAAGTGCTGAGCGCCGGCGCCACCATGAGGCCACGGGTCGACGCCATCCCTGTGAAGTAGTAGTACTCGTCGTGGCCGTCTGACTCGCCCTTCTTCGTGCCGAAGAGCAGGTCGCGGTGGATCTCCTCGCATGCCTGAAGCTGACGACCGACGAGCTCCAGGCAGGCGAGGTTGCTGATCTCCAGCTGGTCGTAGCACAGCGCCGCCTCGAAGATCTTGCTGTGCTCCAGGTGGTTCGAGACCGTGACGTCCTCGAGGCCCCGACGTATGTTAGACTTCCACTTCACATGATGGCCCATAGCGCTGCCGCCGTTCTCCAGCATGAAGGTCGCCACCCAGTGCGCTGTGCGAGGGCCCGGGATGGGCCAGTCCCCCCACATGGTCGGAGCCAAGAGGGCGACGCCCGCTGCGAAGGACCTGCGCCGTTTCCCGTTGATGTCGTAGGCGACGGCCAGCGTCCTGCAGTCGTCGGCCACACTGCCGGCGGCCCCGGCGTCGGCGAGGCCCGGCGCGGCCCCCGCAGCGGCAGCGCCTTGCCCAGGGGCGCCGGGCCCCGCCAGCGCAGCAGCGAGCCCGGCGTGCCCGGCGGCTCCGTCTGCCGGGGCCGCGCCAGCGGCGGCGGCGGGGGCTGCAGCCGGCGGGGGGGCGGCCAGCGCAGGGGGCGGGCGCGCCGGCAGCCGCCGGCGGGCCGTGAGCTCCGCCACCACCGGGGGGGCGAGCGCCCAGGAGCGCAGCCAGGCCGCCGGCCGCTCCAGCACCGACACCCAGCACGGGCGCGCCGCCACCAGCCGGGGGCGCGGCGGCCTGGCCTGCGGCCGGGGGCCCAAGCGGGACCACCGCTCCGTGGGCGCCGGCAGCGCCAGGGCCGGCCGCGGCGGCGAGCTGCCTGTCGTGCTCGCGGACGAGACCCTCGGCCCTCGGGACGAGGTTGAAGAACTCCTGGGCTGTGAGCGGCCGCTGGAAGTCGTACAGCGCCACCCCGCCCAAACCTGCCGGCACTGCCCCGCCAGGTCCGCATCGGTACCAGGCGGCGATGTCGTCGTTGTCGTCCGTGAAGTGCTCAATGAACAGGTCGAAGTCGGGCGAGACCACGGCGGCGTGCATCGGCTGCACCTGGCTGACACGGACAACGATGCGGCGATGGAGCAGAGGAGCGCCAGGAACGTCATAGCAGACCAGCAGCTCATCGCCGACATTCATCAGGCAGCCACCAGCCGACCCTTGCCACCTGGAAAGCGTCGATCCACCTGGGCGCTATTGACAGGGGACGCGCTGCCGTCCTCCAGAGCCGCGGGCACCGCTGGGGGACCAGCCGCCCGCGCGCCTGAGAGCAGGCGCCGCACCTGGCTGCGAAACGCAGCCCCGCAAATAGTGACGGCCTCCCAGAGCAGGAGGGTGAAGAACCCGACGCCGAGCTCGATGCCCCACTTGAAGCCACCCTCCTCCGGCTTGGGGCAGGCCGGGCAGGGATCCGGGCAGACCTCCCAGGCCGGGAGCGGGGCCGCCGGCAGGCACCTGGCGATCTCCGCGCAGAGGTCCGAGACCTGCGCGGGGGCGGGCGGCGCGGCCGCCGGGCAGCTCCGCGCCGGCGGAGCGGGCGCCGGTGCCGCCCGCGGCGGCTCCGGCACGGGCAGCGCCGCAGGAAGCGGCGCCCACCGCCGCGCCACCCAGGCGGCGAGGAGGTGGAAGGCGATCAGCCCTCCCCCGCGGGCAGCAACGCGCATGCGGGCCCCGAAGGGGGCTCGGCCACCTGAGGCCCACACAGAAAAGGCTTGAGCCGGGGCGGTTTCGGAGAACCCGCGCGGCCTTCAACGCCCCAGCGATTATTGTTCGAGAACGGGCCATCATCATCATCATCATCATCATCATCATCATCATCATCATCATCATCATCATCATCATCATCATCATCATCATCATCATCATCATCAGCATCATCATCATCATCATCATCATCATCAGCATCATCAGCATCAGCATCAGCATCAGCATCAGCAGCAGCAACATCATCACATCTATCTTCATCATCATCATCATCTCATCATCACATCAGCAATCAGCAACAGCTCATCAACATCATCATCATCATAGCATCATCACATCATCATCATCATCATCATCGGGTCGACTCATCATCATCATCATCATCTCAGCATCATCAGCATCATCATCATCAATCATCTTCATCATCATCATCAATCATCATACATCATCCAATCATCATACAACCATCATCATCAACATCACATCATCCAACATCATCATCATCATCATCACATAGCATCACATGCATCATCATCATCATCATCATCATCATCATCATCACATCATCATCAAGCAGATCATCACATCAGTCATCATCATTGCGATCACATCATCATCTCATCATCATTCCTCTATGCATTCACATCCATCAAATACATCATGCATCATCATCATCATTCACATCGGAGACACATCATCGATCATCATCATTATGCATCATCAGTCAACGTCGTAGTCGTCATCATCATCATCATTGAAACCTCCTCCAACTTCCTAACCTCCTCTCCTCCCTCGTCCACCTCCCATCCTTCTCCTCCACCTCCTCCTCCTCCTTCTCTTCCTCCCCTCCCCTCACTCCCTCCGCCTCCTCCTCCTCCTCCTCCTCCTCGCTCTCCTCCTCCTCCTCCTCCTCCTCTGCCTCCTCCTCCCAACCTCCTCCGACCTCCTAGCTCTTCTCCTCCTCCTCATTCCCCTCCTCCACCTCCGCGCTCCTTCTCCTCCTTTTCCTCTCCTCCTCCTCCTCCTCCTCCTCCTCCTCCTTCTTCCATCCTCCTCCTCCTCCTCCTTCTCTCCTTTCCTCCCCCCCTCCTCCCTCCTCTCCTCCTCCTTCTCCTCCTCCTCCTCCTCCTCCTTCTGCCTCCGCCTCCTCCTCTTTCTTCTCCTCCTCGTCCTCATTAATTTCCTCCTCCTCTTCCTCCTCCTCCTCCTCCTCCTCTTCCTCTTCCTCCCTGCTCCCTCCTCCTCCTTCTTCTCCTCCTCCTTCTCCTCCTCCTTCTCCTCCTCCTCCTCATCCTCCTCCTCCTCCTCCTCCACTTCTTCCCCTCTCCCCTCCTCTCCCCTCCTGCGGATATCTTGGTCCTCCTCCTTCCCTCTCTCTCTCCCCCTTCCCTAAGAGGAGAACAGGAGAGGAGAAGGAGGAAAACGAAGAGGAGGACGATCAGATAAGACAGCGCCTCGGAGAGGTCGGAAGGCGAACGCGCCAAACCTTGGCAAGGATAAAAAGACTCATGCCGCCGAACTTGTGACGAAGAAGAGCAGCAGGAGGAGCAGGAGCAGGAGGAAAAGGAGGAACAGGAACAGCTCAAGGAGCATGAGGAGCGGGCGCCAAGTTCTCTCCGGTAGTGAATTTCCTGTTTGGCTGCTTCGCGGGGTCCGCAAACTGAAATATGCGAACCGTTAAAAATGCGTTCGGATCGAACTCGAACTCACAAGGGGGCACTGATTTGATACGATTCCACCAGACCTACACGGGAATTTCAGCAATGCTGGGATCGTAGCGGTGGTGCCTCCCATGATCTCTGGCCATCCTGAAACCCATAGTCTCTGTGGGGGTGCATTCCGGTCGCCCATAAAGATCCACGGGTGCTGGCAGCTGGCCAAGAATGGGGCCAACGTCGTAAAGCCGTGGAGGTGCCAGCACATCGGCACCAAGTCGAAATAGTTGTTTTTTTTCTGGGCTGCCCGTGGGGCGAGCCGTGAGACCAACTGTGGTCGCAGGGGCCGTGCCCACGCGCAGCTCCTGCCGTCGGCAGCCGCCGCGGCGCTGCTGAGGCGCCTGCGGCGCCAGTGCAGGCGCGACGCCTCCCGAGCCAGCCTGACAACGGCGAGACCGCCAGCGCAGGTTGGAGGCAAGGACTCTGGTCAAAGTGCTGAACGCAGCGCACACGCTCAGCCAGCACCACAGCGCTCGGAAGTACCAGCGCGACCAGCACTCATACGGCACACTGGGACGCAGCAGCTACAAAGGTGGCTACAACGGCTATAGTAGCTACAGCAACAACAGAGGCAAGGGCAGGGACACCAACGACAAGGGCGGCAAGCGCGCCCAGAACTCAACCCAGAGCTGGAGCTGGTCGGCGTGCAAGAATTGTGGTGGATGGCGTTGCGAAAAAGACTGGCCATCCTGGGATTGGACCTGTAGCTGCGGCAACATAGTCTGACAACGCCCCGCACCACCCAGACAAAAAAAAACAGACAAAGGCTCGGGCATGCGGGACAACCAGTAACCTCCACGGGCACAGCCGCTGGCCCCACCGAGCAGCTCAAGACAGTTGCCGGAGGCCTCGCCCCGCAGGCGGAGGAGCCCGCGCAGAACCGCGCAAGGCAGCTCCACAACAGCATCCATGCTCGAGAAAGCCAGCGCGAAGTACGAGAGCGCCTACGAGAAGGTGACGGTCACACGCAAGCAGCTTGCCGAGCATAACACCTACGTGACATGATGGAATGCGCAAATGCAGTCATCGTAGCGGAGAAACCAGTTGAGGGCATCACAGGAATCAAGCCAAACTCCAAAATGAAGGAGAAAGAGCAACACCCGAAAATAATGAACCTAGTGCAGACCACCTGGGACTTGAACCAAGACGACATCGACAGCCTGGGCATTGCCGATGAATTGAATGACGACGACCCCGACGCTTACGATCAGGACGCCAAGAACGAGATCGCGGAGGTCAAGAGGCAGCTCTTGAAGTCGTGCCACGACAATGCCACAGCCTACGTGACGGGCGTTCGGCAGCACCTCCAACAAACACGAGAGCAAGCCAATCAGAAATTGTGAAGCACTCGAGCAGGCTGCCAAGAAACGTAAGGCGAGGATGAGGAGGAGGAGGAGGAGAGGAGAAGGAGGAGGAGGAGGAGGAGGAATCCATCTCCCCTCTTGGGCGGGTGCCTGGGCCCGTGGAGGAGCGAGGCCTCAACGAGGGGGTCGGGCGAGGGGCGAGCCCGTGCGCCCCTCTGCGGCGCGGGCAGGACCTACTCGGCACCGCCCGGCGGCGGCGGGAAGGCTCGCTCCAGGATGGCCAGGGCCTCGGCCACGCGCGCGCCCCGCGCGCCCCGCTGCATCTTCCCAGAACCCCTCACGCTGCGGAAAAACATGATGGGAGGTATTCCGCTGTTTTCGGCCTCCAAGGGCACTTGCCAGGCCTCGGGATCGCCAAGCAAAGACTCAGGATGAAAAGATGGTCCAAGGAAGGGTCCACACCTCAGGGGACCGACGCTGTGAACAAATCACGACGTCGAGGTCTGAAAGAGCGCGTTCCGTGGTCGCTTGGAGGGGGGGGGGGTTGGAACCGGACCCCCCCTCCCTGGATGGAGGGGGGGTTTAAGCCCCCCCCCTCCTGTGACGGGGGTGGGTTCGAATCCCTTCCTCCCCTAAGTTCCCTCCCCTGGGGCCGGCGCTTGGGTCGGCGGCGGCTGGCTGGCGGCGGCGGCGGGGACGACGATTTCCTTTTTAGGCCGGCGCCGGCGCCTGCGGCGGCGGGTGGAGGCGGCGGGTCGACGACGACGACGACGGTGGTGGTGGTGGTGGGTGGTGGGTTGTGGTTGTGGCGGTGGCGGTGGTGGAAGTGTTGGTGGTGATGGTGTGGTGGTTTGTTGTGGTGGTGGTGGTGGTGGTTGTGGCGTTCGGTGGTGGTGGTGGTGGTGGCGGTGGTGGTTTGGTGGTGGTGTGGTGGTGGTTCGTGGTGCTGGTGGTGGTGCTGGTGGTGGTTTGGTGGTGGTGTGGTGGTGGTTTGTGGTGGTGGTGGTGGTGGTGGTGGTGGTGGTGGTGGTGGTGGTGGTGGGTTGTGGTGGTGGTGGTGGTTTGTGGAAGTGGTGGTGGTGGTGGTGGTGGTGGCGGCGGTGGTGGTGGTGGTGATTTGTGGTTGTGGTGGTGGTCGTCGTCGCCGCGTCGCCGCGTCCCCTTGGGCTGCCTCTGGTCATCGTCGCTGCGTCCCCGCCGTCGGCGCTGCTGGCGGCCGCCAGCGCCGGCGCCGGCGGCGCCGAAAAGGGGGGGGGGGGGGCACCCCCCGGTTCAAAACGCGCTGCCGAATGTTCCCCAAGGCAGGCACCCGTGAAACGCGCTCTCTCCGAGGTCTGGGTCCCCCCAGAGAGTCGACCTTCCCTCTCGGGCAAGCTCCGGGGCCACACTGGTCCGCAGCGTGAGGCGGGGCCGCGCGCGGCGGCAGAAGCAAGCGGAGGCACAGAGGCACGAGCAAGCACGAGCCGAGGAGTGGCGACGCTACCGCCCGATCCCCCCAAAACGCTGCCCCTGAGAGGGGGACCTGCCCCCGTCACGAGACCCCTGGTGTGACGAACGAACGGCACACACGCATACCAATAGGCGGGTCGGAGGGAGGAGGCCTTGCTATAGGTATGGGTGCGGGTTGTCGGACGCAAAGGGGGGCTCCCGTTCGAGCGGGGGCCCCCATCCGACAACACGCACCCATAGCTCTCCCTCCCCCGAATGGGTGCGTCGTGTGTCCCCGTCTGGCGACGACGACAACGACAATGACGACGACGACGACGACGACGACGACGACGACGACGACGACGACGACGACGACGACGGCGTCGACGACGACGACGACGACGACGACGACGACGACGACGACGACGACGACGACGACGACGACGTCGACGAGAACGACGACCAATGCGTGCCGGGGCAGCGCTGTGGGCGCCGTTCTGTCGCGGAGCGTTCGGCCCCGCACGCAGCGGGCACGGCCCTCCGCGGGCCCCCCCCCGGCGGGCCCGCACGGGGGCGGCACACCCCCAAGAGATCGGAGAGGCCGGTGCCGGCGAGTCGGGCCCGCGTGGGCTCCCCTGCGGAGGGAGGCGGGGCCAGGGCCGGGACAGAATCGGACCAGGACACGCCGGGGATACAATCGGGGCGTTGACCTAATGAACGCTAAATGAGGAACGAGGCCCCTTTTTTCCCATCAGTTACAATTCGATTTCCCATCGAAGACCTAAGGAAAACCTAAGGCAAACCTGAGGAAAACCAAGGAACACGGAGCCCCTCCCCAACGAAAAGGGTTCCTTCTTCAGGGCCCCGACTGTATCTGGCGGTTCTGGATCGGGCGTTGCTAGAAGTGCCTGTGGCCCATGAGGAGCCCCCAGACTTTCCACGGAGGCCCCCGCGGCCTCCAGGAGCGCCCCTCACGAGGCCCAGAGGGCCCCAGAGGCTCCAAAATGGAGCGAAAAGGTGGGGCACCTTGGGCCAGGGGCGCTTCCAGCAACATCCCACTTGGGATGTATCGGGCGCCGCGGCTAGCGCACCAGAACGCCCCGAGAGCTTCTGGAACGCTCTGGAGCGATTCTTTACACCCCTCTCCTACCCGCGCCCAAAAGGGCGCCCCAAGGCCCCCCGGGTGTGGAAGCAGCCGGGCGGTCGGAGGTCTGGGCTGGCATGGGATTTTTGGTGTGGTTGTGCTCTGGGCAGCTTGTTTGCAAGGGTCCTGCAAATTGCTTCTGACGCTGAGTGAGGGAGCACGGGCCCGTGGCCCCGCATCGTGGCCCCTCATCGTGGCCCCCACTGTGGCCCCCTCGGGCCATCACCGTGCCCCCCCGTTGGACTGTGTGAAAGCTGTTCAGGGTCTTCTGCCGGAAGGGGGTCGTTCTCTTCCTTGCATCCCGTGGTAGAAAGGGGGGGTCCTGAGGAACAAGGATCCTTGTGTAAACGGGGCCCCGAGACCAAAAACATGCCCTGGACACCAGGGGGCGGTCCCCTGGGGACGGTTCTGGTCATCCAGGGGCGCCTTCGGGAAGCGAGCCGGGAGGCCAAACAGACGGCGAGAAGCCTGAAGACACTTTTGCTTCAGGTGGCGGGCCAAGGGATTTGGGGCTGCCCGCGAGGCGGGCTCGGCCCTGCGAGCTCGGGGCCGCCTGCCCACGAGCTGGCGGACAGCAGAATCGACGGCGGCCGGCGAAGGGCCCGGCTCGGAAGAGCGACGCAGGAGCACAATCGACTCGGGCGCTGGAGTCGGGATCGGAGGGCCGCGCGGAAAGTGGCCCCTTCTGTTTCCTGTATCTTTGCAAGAAGACGTTGGAGCGCGAAAATCCGCCGATCCGGCGTGTGAGTTTCTGAGAGCGTGGGCTTGAGCTCGCTCAAGCCTCGCTCTGCGGGGGGGGGGACCTCATTTCCGACCTAATTCCGACCTAATTCAGTGCTTCGCCCCTCCCCCCCCCTCCCAGAGCGGAACCTCCCATCCCCTGCAGAACGCCCCCTCCCCCTTCCTGCAGCCCCCCCCCCCCCCCTCCCCACCTGCAGAGCGACCCCGCCCCTGCAGCCCCCCCGCCCCACTGCAGAGCGACCCCCCCCCCCCTCCTGCACCCCCCCCCCTGCAGAGCAACGCACAACCACCCCCCCCACCCTGCAGAGCGGACCTTCTCCCTGCAGGCCCCCCCCCCCCCCCTCCCCCCCCCTCCTCCCTGCTCCCCCCCCTCTGCAGAGCAGACCCGCCCTCCTGCAGCCCCCCCTCCTCCCAGAGCGGACCCCCCCCTCTGCCCCCCCCCTCCCCCCCTGCAGAGCGGACCTCCTCCTGCCCCCCCCCCCCACCCCTCAGAGCGACCACCCCCCCCTCCCCCCCGCTGCCACCCCCCCCGTCTGCAGAGCAGACCCCCCCCCTGCAGCCCCTCACCTCCCCAGACGGACCCCCCCCCTGCAGAGCGACCCCCCCCCCTCCCTGCGGCCCAGCCCTTTCCCCCCCCGCTGCAGAGCGGATCCCCGCCACGCGCAGCCCCCCCCTCCCTGCGGCCCAGCCCTTCCCCCCCTGCAGAGCGATCCCGCCACGCGCAGCCCCCCCCTGCACGCGGACCCCCCCCACCCCTGCACTCCCCCCCCCCTGCAGAGCAGACTTCCCTCCTGCAGCCCCCCCTCTTCAGAGCGGACCAACCCTCTCCCTTGCAGTCCCTTCCTCTGCCGAGCGGACCCCCCCTGCAGAGCAGACCCCTTCCCTGCCCTCTCCCCTGCAGTCCCTCCCATTACCGAGCGGACCCCCCCTGGAGAACAGACCCTCCCCCTGCAACCCAGCTCCCCCCCCGTCGTCGTCGTCGTCGTCGTCGTCGTCGTCGTCGTCGTCGTCGTCGTCGTCCTCGTCGTCGTCGTCGTCGTCGTCGTCGTCGTCGTCGTCGTCGTCGTCGTCGTCGTCGTCGTCGTCGTCGTCGTCATTGTCGTATCATCATCTTGCGGAGCGCCCTGGATCGGCGGCACTGGCCGGAGGCCACTACAATACAGCTTCACACTGCTCGGCCTCAACCGCCGTGGGAATCAAGCCGTCGTCATGCAAACCGGAGACCCGGCGCGAGTCGACCCGCGATTTCGGAAACCCTGAACCCCAAAATGGGCGCAAGCTTCACTTCCGCCACCTTCCGCCGCCCTTCGCGGCGGCCTCGTGTTACTTGCGCCGACCTTCCGCCGCCCTTCCGCCGCCTTCTGCCGTGGAAGGGATGACGAATCCTTCGATCCTTGAAGGCAAGGCCCGTTTTGGAACGCACCAGGTAAGAACATACCGTGCGCGGTGGCCTGAAAAGAGGGAAATCAATGCGCCGCATCCGAATACCCCACGAAGCCCAACTGCCAACTATACTTGCTTCGCAAAACAAGAAGTGCGGCGCGGCAGATAGCCCCTGTGATGGCGAAGCCGCGTGCCGCGGGCCCCCGAAACGAAATCCATCAACCGTCAAACAGGCAAGGCGAGTGCTTCTCGTGTGGGCAGAGCCAACTGCCCTCCTGGCTGCCTTGGATTTGGAGTCGCGAACGTGGTGATGCTAGGCCTGGCTAGTAATGCACATACCACGTCAACATAGTGGATGGATTACATATACTCCTGCCTATCCCGCCTGTTCCCGCTACTACTGCTGCTGCTCATCCTCATCTTTTCCGACTACCTCATCGTACTCCCACTTCCCCGTTCCCCACACATCCTCTTCATCGTCCTCTTCTTCGACGTCCTCCTGTCCCTCCCACTCCTACTCCGAGGGTCGGTAAACCTTTCCGAGCTCCAGCGCAGCCTATCAGCCTCACTTGCCGAGGGGGGCGAGGATGGGGGAGGGCGACGGGGGATGCGGATGGGGAGGAAGTAGAACGAGGGGCTGGCCACCGTCCGAGCGACCAGGAGACGACCGGGCGCCCCCACGCTCGCTGCTCGCGCAGAGGCACCCGTGCACTGACATCAGCCGATGTGTTTTTTCTCCTCGGCCCCTCGGGCCCCGACCACTTCCCCCGCGGTGGCTTTCGTCCTGGATCCACGTTTGATGGCCCTGGGGCCTGGCAGCGGCACTGGAGGGCCGAAATCGAGAAAGAACACCCAGATTGAAGAATTCATATCGTCGGAGATCTGGGCGCACGCGCTCCTCAGCGCCACTCTCTGGGCCTGCGCCGCTGGACGCCCGCCGTGGAGCAGGCGGTCTGGATCAGCCTCGCCAGGTCTTTCGTGGGCGCGCAGACGTGGGGCGCCCGAGACGGGGGGGGGGGGGGGGGCGCAAACCATAGCTGGAGGCGTGTGCGCGGCCCGGCGAGGTGGCCAAAGGACGCACGGATCCGCTGGGGGGGTTGGGCACGAGGGGGAGGAGGAGGGTGACTTTTTTTTGATTTGCGCGCGGGTGATCGTCTGCCGAACACTCCTGCCCGTGGCGCCGAAACGACGAGCGAGGGGCCCGAAGAGGGGCCGAAAGAAACGAGGGACGGACCAGGACCCGACAGAGCCGAGCGAAGGACCGAACCGAGAAAATCGAGGGCCCGAACAGACAAGCGATGCTGGCAAGACTGGTGAGACACTTTGAAGCCCGCGTCCTGGCTCCTGGGCTTCCAGCCTCAACCTCTGGCCAGCAGCAGAGTTAAAACCAAGACAGAGTCAGCGCGGCGGCGGGAGGAGCCTTTCCTCTCTTCGCGAGCCTGGGCTGGGGAGGGACAAAAGAGCACAAAAAGGATGAGTGGGCGCAGGCGGTGCGGGTGCCTGCTTCTCAGCGCCTCTGTACCCACTCGTCCTTATCCTAGCCTAGAACCCTGACGAATCGGCACAGGACACTACAGAGAGCAAGGCTAGAGAGGCAGAAAGCATGCCGCCCCCCGCAGCAGGAAGCGAAGAAACATTCTCTGCTTCTCTTTGCGAGCCTGGGCAGGGGGGAGGACAAAAGCAGCGCAGCAGGAGGGTGAGTGGGCGCAGGCGGAACGGGTGCCTGCTTCTCAGCGCCTCTGTACCCACTTATCCCCAGCCTACCCTACTTCCTGGAAGCTGTCCTCTGTAGCGGCCAGGAAAGGGAGTACTGCAGAACAACACTTCTGGCGGCTGGTGTCGGGGATCCGAGTAGTCCTGCCAGCATCAGACAGACGAGACAGACCAGATATCCCTAGGCGCGCCCGTGCGGCCCGGTGGGCAGCACACACGCCAGAACCGTTACATCCACCCCACCTCCGAAGTATACCCGAGAAATCTACGGGGCCTCTAAAAGCCATGCAGGGTCAAACAATGCCTGAAAATTAAAGACATCGTGAGGGGCAGGAAAGGCATATATAACGTTGACATTGTCAACCGCAGTGACCTCACCGACTGGCTGATCAGTGCGGGGGTCACGACCATCACACATGCGTCGAAGCCGTGAGATGGTGCCAGAGGCCCGAGGGGGCCCAGTGCATGATTTAGTTAAATCAACTGCTTTCTTGCACGAGTAGCGGCCGCATCGTCGACAAAATATGATATTATTTAGCCGCCTGAGCACGTGCCCACCGCCAGTGGGGGAAGAGCACTGTGAACGCAATAAATAGCTCTTGGAAACTGAACTAGCCCAACAATTCAAGCATCGAAACCGACCCGCCGAGGGGTCCCAGAAGTGCTCATGCAAGGCCCCAGAGGAGGCACCAGAGAGGACTAGGGATGGGGCCGTGGGGGCGGGGGACTCGTCAGAATCCGCCACCCAAGCCTTTTTGGGCACGTTCTTGAAAATCCATGCTATACAATGCCCGATATACACACCAAGATTGCGCACAAGCAAACCAGAGCGCTTGACACGGTCGTGCAGGACCGTGTCCAGTGTGTGTAGGTCAGCACCTAGATTGGCAAGTCTGTCCGCTTGCTTATAACCCGCAGAGGTAGAATGGCCACGAACCTTGGTGACCTTAATTAGGTGATACCCGATATCTGAAGCCGCACGGTGGACACGGACCCACAAGGATGCGTGAGTGGCCCATCCGTGCGTGGAAGCTTCATACCCCAATGCCCAACCGTCCACGACGTACTGGGCATCAGTGACAAACTCATAGCAGTCAGAGGGGGCAGCATGGGTTAGGTAAAATAAAAACGCATAAAGCTCAGCCCCTGAGACATCCTGGGTGAGAAAGGGATATGCGCCATATGCACCAGCATTAAGCCGAAGCCGATCATTGGCGATGGCCTCACCGAAAACATTGCGACTACGCGGGGCAAATGAGCATGCACCCCATCCACAACGGAGAGTGAGCGGCGAGGGACCATGCTTTCCCGAGCCGTCTCCATACGCAGGCGACGAGAAGAAGGGACCGTCTGTGGCTCCTTCCCAGACAGGGCCTGGAAAAGGTGGTGCAAGCAGGGAGCAATAGCGCGGGTCGGGAACCAAGGCAGTGGTCCAGACAGGGTTCTCGCGGTGCTGCTCTATGCAACGGGTGAGGGCTGGAGTCGGGCCGAACCAACGACGAAACTCCACAAGCCCATCACACTCATACAGGGTGTGAAACACGGGGTCAGAGGGGACGACCTGGCAAATGGGGCACACAGGTTTAAAGTATATGCCCCCAGATATAAAAGTCATCAAGGCACGTTGCTGGAGGACACCCCATCCTTCAGTCTTCCTAGACAAAAGGGAGAGAAGAGGGGGAAGAAAGGGGGTCCAGACAGGTGACCGAAGGAAGGGTGACGCTCAGAGGCCTGTTTCCAGGACCAGACAGACGCGTCGCGAATCACTAGTGCCACCACTTCACGAGGGGAAGTAGACGAAATATCAACGTTGGTTCCAAGAGAAGTTCGCCATATTGTGGGCGAGACCGCAGACCACCCAATTCTACGCATAGTGGCAACCAAAATCTGTCCTGGGCCCTGCAATTCAGTACACGGGGTATCTGGCGTCACCTTGGCGTAGGCAAACTGGAAAACTTGGCCTATCATTCCGACAGGAAGAAGAGAGTCCCATCTAGAGACAGTCCAGAGCCGAATAACCTCAGCATGTGCATCGATAGCAGGATCGGTAACACCATGCAACGCCAAATCCATCGTGACAGACCTACGCTTACCTGTGCCGAGACCAGCGTGGTATATAGCACGGACCTGACGAATCTGGTGAGTAGATAGACCGACGACGTCAATGCCGCACATGACAGCGGGCCGCAAGTTAGTGTTTACAATACCTGCAACCTTTGCACCAGCCTTCTTTATCTTCAATAGGCGTCGGGCCTTAAACCTGGCCTTTTTTTCAATCGGCCAGTAAGAACAGGACGAGAACGACGCCCCTGACGTAACTGATAGTCAATCCAGAGGTTTCGACACGAGAACTTGACTGCACCAGCGAGACGTGGAGTTTCAGCTGCAATGCTCTGAGCCAACTGGGGGTCAGTAGCCAAGAGCACGATTTTCTTCTCGGAGAGCGGTAAACATGCCGAGAAAGTAAGCTTGCTCATCAAAAGGTGCGACGCATCGGGACCGATTTTGGGCAACTCCCTCTCCGAGCCTATCCCCAGGACCTGGACGCCGTCGGCGACGAGGCCAAGGTGCATATTTGGATACGACTGACGAAACGAATCCAACTCGGGCATCAATAAAATACGCATAAACAGGTCGGCAAAATAACAACCTGCTACACTAGTCTTGCTAGCTCTGACCCACTCCCCAAGAATTCGCCGCAACGTGACAACACGTGGGGAACGATGCAGAGACAGGAAAACCCTCAAGAGTGCTGGATGAAACCCAAACTCACTAGCACGTCTTATGGGAAGTTCGTGGCGAACCTGTTCAAATGCCTTCTGGATGTCGAGCAAGAGTGCAAACACAGACAAACCTCTGGCAGATGCTAACTCCGTGAGCACGCCCATGCGCCACACACATGCTTGGCAGGAATGACCGCGCACACCATACACGCACGGACGAGGATGCAATCGCGCCCACATAGCACCATACGCGTGCCTGAAGAACCGAGAGAACGTGCGCACACACGTCGTGAACAGGGCAACCGTACGCTCGCCACCATCGGCCTTCGGGATCAAATTCAAAATGAAAACAGCGAGAATGGGGGGAAATCTACTCAATCGCAGTACAGCATGCCAGATACCAAACAGGGCAAGGAGACACGAGTCGGAGAGCTGCGCATGGTGACGTGGATGCATAGAGTCCAATCCCACCGACGCACGAGCTTTGTACCTGCGACACATCTGTCTGTACTTGTCCAGGGACGGGTGAGGCAAGGATGCAAGGCAGTCGGGCGGCAGAGGCGGGAAATCCCGGGCTCGGCAAGGATCGTCAGGGTGCTCCTGCATGGGCTCCCAGATAGCATGCCAAGCTACTTCTCGCGCCTTAAGATGATGCTGCGGCGTACCGACTGGGGCATCTGGGTGCGGGGTGGTCTTGTCAAAGGAAGCCCAATCCATAGATCCCTTGACGAATCGGTGCGCAGCAGAACCCCCTTCCTGGACAGATCGAATGGCCCATGATGTCCAGGATTGGTACCTCTGCGCCGATGCTGCGCGTTCCAGAGCAGATGCGGACTCAGCCAAGACGCCCCGCAGCCAATCTATGGAACCAAGATCTAGGGTATCAAGCCTGTTGGCATAATACCTCCACCACGACCAATCGGGGGGGGGACCACCATCACGCTGCGAAGGACGATATCGGCGCAGGGCTCGGCAGGCTCTCCGATATGCGGGCCACAGCTGCTTGTCAGCAAGATATAGAAGAGTACCAAGACGGTTAGAGAGATACCTCCAGAGCCTTCCTTCGTATGACGAAAGCACACCTCCAGGAAAGAGTCTGGAAACCGAAATCTGGATGGTCGAGGGAGGCTCACCCCACTTGGTGTAATCCTGCGGATCTGGCAACTGGAAAAGGGCAAGCAACTCCTGGGCAGACGTCTTCAGCCAAGAAGAGGTAAGGCGTTCCAAATCTTCCACAGAGTTGACTGCGTCAGGATCAGGAAAGGCATCCCAGGAAGGCGGGCAGTTTGAACACCCCACTGGACGGATAACAGGGATATGTGGCGGGCGCCGAAAAACCGATACCAAATCAGAGTGGAGATTTCCACGAAGGGTAAGAGCGACAGGCTGGTGCTTGGGGATCAGGGGGGTCTCCCAGACCTCACACTTAACTGCTGCCGAGAGCAAGGGGTGAACCACAAAGTAGTCAATCAACGACTGGGCACCCGCAGACTCATAGGTATGGCGATCTGGCGCAACAATGACCCCACCTATGAGCGTTAAGAAGTCCGTATTCTGCAAGTCCTTGGGGGACATGTTCCAGTCCCCTGATATGACAAAGGGGGTGGATATGGTCTTCATGACTGCTGCCACCTGCATCAGTAGCTGGGCATTGCGATCCTCGGCGCCTTCCCCCGTATGCAAATAGACATTGGCCCAAGGGATACCTGAATCCACGACCCCATGCCATAGCTTCAGGATAAATCTCTCTGGAGGGGGCATGACAACAATCGGATCCAATACAAGTTCAGAGAAAGACCTGGCATACTGCGAGACAAGGCCCACTCCTGAACTCAATCCGCCTCTCTGAGTACTAACTGAGGGGTGGAGGTGCGCATGGGACCCATGCCTGTGAGCACGGTTGACTGCGAACTCGATAGCCTCTTCTGCACGACAGAGTTCTTGAAAACCAACAGCATCAAACCGATCAGAATAAGCCTCCAGGAAAATATCGGCATTAGACCAGGAGGTAACGTTCACAGTCACGATGACCCAGTCCCGACGCGGCTTCTGTCCGAAGGCTGACTTGTCGGGCGGGGTCTCCGATGTGTTAAAGGTCAGACGGGCCCTTGGGATTGGAGCCCCCCACCACTGCTGGGGTGTCGGCGGGGCCAGAGGAGGCGGCAGCCGACGGCGAAAACCTTCCTGACTGTCCCGACTGATCAACTGCAGCATCAGGGGCATGAGCAGGACGTTTCGGCGCAGGCGGCAGTGAGGAAGAGGAACGGGGAGGAGCCCTGGCAACACGTGTTGGGGAACCTTGCTGGTCGACAGACATCCTGGGCTCCTCAGACTGGGACCGAGGTTCACTGGCAACACCAACAGGAGCATAGCCAGACATAACGATACCCTGGAGGTCCCGCAACGCCTGAGCAAGCTTCTTGTCTCTCTGCACTGCCTGGGAAGCTGCGAAAACGTCTGCCACGGCTGATGGATCTGGAGGCGTGAAGCCCTCAGGGACTGGCTCGCTCGACGGGAGATCCTGCAACTTAGACTGCCACATAGCCATATCCTGGGCGACCCGCTCCTGACGAGAGCAGAGGGCGTCCCTTTCGCTCTGAAGGTCCAGGATCTTACGATCGAACTCACGGATCTGGCTAGAGATCTGGTCAAACTTCTTACTGGCCCAGTGATGGCGCTGCTTATAGAACGCACGCTTCTGGGGAACGGTAAGCAAGTCGGACTTCTGTGCACGGAGATGCTGCACCTCATCCTGGAGACCCGAGACCTGATCACGAACATACCTGGTGGGCGGAAGCAGGCGAAGGGAATCCAGCTGGCCCAAGAGGGCCTTGATAATCTGATCAATCTGCGTAACCGAGAGCTCATTGCCATTGGTGTCGACACAGCCGCCATCAACGTCGTCGTCGACGTAATCAGCCCAAAAACCACGATCACTGCCAAGACCATCGTCGCCAGAGTCATACCCGAATATATCCTGCACTTCCTCATCCAATGGAGCCTGAAGACGTTCATCCAAAGACCGAACTGGGGGAGTGGCATTACCGTCATCAGCATGACGATCGTGGAAACGAGCACGGGGAGGAGACAAGACACGCTCACTGCCACTGCCTTTGCTCCTGCCTTTGCCGTCTGTGTCGCCTTTGCGACCATGCTTTCCTGGGACCTGTCCTTTGGAGCGGCCAGGAAAAGGAGTACTGCAGAACTTACACTTCTGGCGGGGGTTGGTGTCGGGGATCCACGAAGTCTTGCCAGCATCGCGGCAGACGAGACAGACGAGATATCCCATGGCGCGCCCGTGCGGCTCGGTGGGCAGCACACACGCCAGAACCGTCCGAGCCTGCCGCACGGCTGCGGACAAGCTCGAAGCCTCGCGGCAAGGTTTCGAACTTGAGCCAAAATGGCTACGGAGGAGGAGGGTGACGAGGAGGAGAAGAGGGAGGGGGGGGAGGGTGGGAGGGAGGGAGGGTGGGAGGGAGGGAGGGAGGGAGGATCAGGTAGGAGGAATATGATGGGAGGCTGTCGGAACGGGTGGATGGGGGGTTGGAGGAGGAGGAGGAGGCGGAGGAGGAGGAGGAGGAGGAGGAGGAGGGGGAGGAGAAGGAGGGGGAGGGGCGCCAGGCATGATGCAGGCCTGGGCGGTTTGAGCGTTTTTTTGTTCTCCGACGAAGCAACGGGCAAGATCTTCTTTGCAATTCGCCACGCAGAGAATCGATGCGCAATTTTAAAAGCTGTTTCCCAATTCCGTTTAAATCAAACCTTCTGTGTTCCACAGCAAGGGAAATCCCTTTGTAACGCGCAAGGGCCTTGGACGGCCGAACATCGAACTCGGACTACAAAAAGGATCCCTTTGCGGCGGAATGCGAAAGGATTCCCGCTGTGGCGGGGTACAGACGGATTCTATTTGCTGCAGAATACAAAACCATTCATCTTGTGGCGAACCACAAAGATAATCTTGACGTGGTGGATTACAGAAGGAATCCTTTTTGTGGCGGGATGCACAAGGAATCTGTTTGTGGCCGAATACAAAAGCGTTCCCCTTATGGCGGGATGCAGAATGATTCCCTTGTTGCAGAATAATAGAAGGTTCCCGCAGTGGCGGAATATTACGGGATTCCGTTTGAAGTGAATTGCTGACGGATCCTTTGTTTGGCAGGATACAAAAAGACTTCTTCAGTGGTTGATTACCCAGAGATTCTTTATGTGGCAGCAAATGACGAAAATCCTCTTTTGGTTGAGTACCAAAGGATTACTTTTTGTGGCGGAACACGAAGGACTCGTTGCGCGTCAGAATATTTAAATCCCATTCGTGGTGGAATACTAGAGGATGATCCTTATGGTGGATTACTGAGGGATTCTTGTTTTGGAAAAATACAGCAGAAATCCTTATGTGGTTGGATACCACGGGTTTCGTTATGTGGCGGAATGCATAACTCTTCTCGTGTCGGAGTACAGAAGGGTTCCCCTTGTGGCGGGAGACAAAAGGATTACCTTTGTGGCGGTATACAAAAGGATTCATGTATTCATGATATGGCGGAATACAACAGCAAACGTTGAGCAAGAAACGTTGGCAATAACCAAGCAAGAATAACAAACAACAGAGACACCATTACTTCTGGCAAATATCCCTTGTCCATCGCCAAGATTTTGCCGATATCATGTTTTGCTGGTTTTTGTCACCGGCACTCGCTCACGAAAGGAACCCTTGCTTACTCCGCCTTAAAAAGGGATCCTTTGTCCGCCCCAGCGGGTTCCCTTGGTAATCGACCACAGCGGGAAGCTTTGTGTATTCACTTCACAACTAAAGCCCTCCGCAATCCACCACCTAAGGAACCTCTTGTATTGAGCCACAAAAGGTATCCTTGTGTTTTCTGCCACGAAAGAACTCCTTTCGCACTCTGCCACAGAGGGGGAGCCTTGTGTATTCGGCCACACGAGGATCCCCTTGATACTCCGCCGCGTAAAAAAGTCCCTAGCAATCAACCACAGAAAAAAAGGTTCCTCGTGCATTCTGACATACAAAAAATCCCTCAGTATCACACCACAAAACAAATCCTGTCGCATTCTGCCACGAAAGGGGATCCTTTCGCATTCGGCCACAAGGGGATCCTTCTGCAGTCCGCCGTATGAGAATTTTTTGTAATACTATGCAATTCGGATCCTTTTGACTTCAGCCGCGTGAGGAATCCTTCTGCGTTCCGCCGCACACGGGATTTGTGCATGGTAAGAGCACTGCGTGTGTGGCCGGGCACAAAAAAATCATTTTAGTGGAATGGAAGGAGGTTTCTTTTCAGTTGAATGCGCTTAGTTTCCTTGCGCTTTTCGTCGTTCCGCTCGTCCTGTATCTTCCTCCCCCCCCCTCCCCCCTTCAACCATTGCTAAAAACGGGTTCTTCAGCTCGGGGGGTCGGCAAGCACTGTAAAAAGCATGCTTTGTTCTTCCAAATGTTTGCGCATCCACGTGGGCGCGCATCGATCCCCCAACACCGGGAAAAAGCATGGAAAACCTTTGTGTTGCATGGGTTTCTCAGCCCCTGATCTGAACACCTTCTTTTTTGTAACCGATTCGAGAAGAGGCGCCACGAGCAAAGATGGAGGAAGATAATGAGCGCAATCGAAAGGACAAACTGAATTGATCAGGCGCTCTCCTCCTCCTCCTCCTCCTCCTTTTTCTTTTTTCTCTCCCGCCTCCTCCTCCTCCTCCTCCTCCTCCTATTCCTCCTCTTTCTTCCTCGACGCCAAGCTGGAAAACGCTGAAACCGCCCAGGCCTACATCGTGCCTGGTGCGGGAAGAAGAGGAGGTGGAAGAAGGGGGGGGACGGGCAAGCTGCGTCGGAAGGTTAGTCGCCCACCCCTCGAATAATATCCTACCCAGAGTAAGGAGACATCATGGCCGCGGCCATGCGATCGCCTTCCCCCCAAACATCCTCCCCCTCCGTGCCATCGCTCGGACGTCCATTCCACGTGCATTCTTCGGCTTTGTGCGTTTACTTTATCGTACCCATCGGTCGGAAGAAGTAGGTAGAAACACGAAGTAGGGTACGTTGAAAATAGATTGGGTGTCCGCCCGCCCTCTAAAGAGGACGGACCAGGTGAAGCCACTCGATCATTGAAGTAGGAAGGCGCTTAAAGTAGATTGGAATCTGGGACTCCAAAGATACCTACTTTCAGCGACCGATGAGAAAGATGATCCAAGATGCTCTGGCCATCGCCCTGAAGCAGTGCTCCTCGTCCGAGCGATGCCGCGCCTCTTGGCCGTCCCTGGGGCTGGTGCATGGAAGCGACCCGCTGGCGACCTCGCCAGCGACCTCGACGACGACCTCGACGACGACGACGACGACGACGACCACGACGACGACAACGCCGACGCCGCCGACGACGACGACGATGATGACGGTCGGCCCCGGCGCCCACGCTGAGGCGGGCACCGCGTCGACCTCCTCCGCGCCCACGGTCAAGGCCGGGGCCTCGGCGCTCGCTGCGAAGCGCGCGCCGGGGAAAGCATTTACGGAAGCAGTCACAGCGAGCCCACCGTCCAAACTGCACAGTCTAGGGTGGGGACATTGAGAACAGGCAAGCTGCTGCCATAAGGAACGCTAGGGAAGGAACGAAGTTCGTTTTTGGGACCCGAAGCGCCTGGGTGCACGAGGAGAGCTAAGGAACAACAGCCACATAATGACGCAAGGAACAGCGAGCCTCACCCGAACCCAAATCCCCGCCGATTGGCAAAATGCTGAGTCGTCCTTCGCCGTCCCGCTACAGCCCACACTGCTGCCACACTCGTCAGAGCCACTCTACCTGCTTCCATCCGCGCTCGAGTGGACGTGTAGTTTGTTTCGTTATCGTGTCTGGTTCCAGGGGCATGTGATCGTGCTAGTCATTCGTATCGCTGTGATCCCATGCGGCCCTGCATTGGGAGCTCCATTTCTGTCTTCGTGGCTCTGGCAAGCGAATCTGCGCGGTCTGTCACAGACTGGCGTGCGGCAGCTACGTAGATATTTTAGGTTGGTGGGTGGGGGGCCACGCAAATCAAATCCTGATCACGCCGCAACGCCATCACCTCCACCACCATCATCACCACCAGGAACCATCATCGCGATGTGATGCTATGACAAGCACACATGATGAGACCACGACGCTTTGAAAGCATGCAACATGGCATAACACAACGACGCACTTGCCCGACCATGAGCAAGCGAAACTGCATGACCGCAACTCGCTGCAGCGAACCCTGGCACACAGGCGAACCGTCGCACGAACGACGTGAACACGAAGCATGCACGCATTTCTATGGTGGAGGTGACTTCGTGGACGCTCTCACGCGGGCGACAAATGAAACGTGGTCTCCCGCACGACGACTTGGCGACCTCACGCGGAAGCTTATGCGGGCCGCCAGCGCGTCATGCCGCGAAGAAATTAGCCGTGAGACGTCACGCGCGCGGGCAACTTTCTCGCGAATGTCCGCACAATCGACTCCACTGAAACACGTCGCTCGAATGCCAAACATCCGTGATGAAGGATGAAGCGTCACGACCATGGTCGCGCTATCACCGTAACGTGCAAGTGCGTCCGTTGCGCGTTCGGCTGCGAGCCGCCCATGTGCCGGGCCAGCGCCAGGAGAAATCAGGAATCACCATCGCACTTGCACAAGGACAACCGTTGTCCCCGCAGAGCTGGGTCCGAGCGCCTCGGGATTTTCGGGCGTTGCTTAACTGGAGGGGGGGACGATCAACGGCGGGGGGGGATGAAACGTGCGTCTTCGTATTCTCTTCGGGGCCTCAGGGGGGCCCTCCGAGGCCCCGAAGTGCACGAATGGTGCCCCTTTCCTCGGCACCCCTTTTTGTTAGCGCCCACCCGCTGCCAGCTGCGCGCCGCCCGAGATGCCTGAGCGATGGTCTCCAGAACGTGTGCTGCAGCGCCAACGTGCGCTTATCCGACGCAAGCAGCCCGACGAAGGCCGACGCGGCTTACGTGCGGTCGGCGGAGCGGAACGGAGTGAGCACACATTTGGGACTGGGCTGCAATAGGTGCTCGACCACAAGACACCTTCCCCAAGAAACCCAACCCTGAGACCCCAGGATGTCCGTTGGTTTTCGGTATGGGGACGTCGCGTCTTCCATCGTAGAACCATCGGAACCCAAGAAACCCAGGGCACCCTGGAGGCAAGCAGGGCGTCTCTTGGCACAGGTTTCCACCATAATCTGTAATAAGCGTCCTGAGGACCACCGATCTGACGCCGACGATTCTGAAGAAGGTGCTGGTTGGCGCGGGGAGCAGGAGGAGCCGCAGCACTGGTGGCCGAGGCTGCGGCAATGCGCAACACGTTGCCCGCCCCCGCCGTGAGCAGCAGAAGCCCCTCCGCCTGCGCCGCCTGTCGGGGGCGAGGGCTGGCGCGCGAGAGGAGGTTGCGCGCGCGAGTGGGGGCGCTCAGCTGGCGCCGCGCTGCGAGGGCCCCGCGTTCGCCCCGTTCCGGGCCCTGGGGCCCGCTCGGGCCGGCACGGCTTTCGAAAGGTTTGCGCAGGGCCCAGGGCTGCAGTGCTGATCACAATTATTTCACAGCGTCGGATCTCAGAGGGGGTGGCGCGAGGGGATCGGCCTCCCGGGGCGGCGGGGGGGGGGCTTCTGAGGAGGCAGGGGTCTTCTCGAGAAGGGCCCTCCCCGCTTCTGACCTCAACAGGTCTGTAGTACCCCCTATACCCCCCAATAGTGGGCAAACGGGAGGCACGCGTGCCAAGGAACATACAATGACGGATGCGGAAAAGTGGGGGATGGTGATGGCGCCAAGCTCTGCAAGCATTGGAAGTGCGCGAGTGCTCCGACACGCCGGCGAGCGACGATGACGAGGCAGCCACGGATTACAGCCCTCCTCGAACTCGTCGCCTAACGTTGTCTGACTCGGCAGTGCCGCCGAATCGACGGGCAGGGAGGCCGCGGAGGCCAGGGGGGCCAGGGGAGGCCAGGACGACTCGACGACGACACGAAAATGCAGAAATCCCAAGAAGCCTGAGGGGGGCGGGGGAGGCCAAAGAGGCCAGAGGAGGGGGGAGGCCAAAGAGGCGGGGGGCGACCAGGGAGGAGGGCCAGGGGACACCAGGGAGGCCAGGGAGGCCCGGGGAGGTCACGACGACGCGACGACGATACGAAAATCAAACGCTATGCGCCCCGGGGGGGAGGGGGGAGGCCAGAGAGGCCAGGGAGGTGCGGGAGGCCAGGGCAAGGATGCCACGCGACACGAAAACGCACCCTGGAGTTGGCGGCCGGGGAGGGGAGGCCAGGGCTGGTGAGACGGAGTCCCGAGGCCAGGGCAGGGAGGCCAAGAGGGAAGCCAGGGCAAGAGGAGGCTAGGGCCCAGGGCTGGTTGGGGAGGGGTCTGAGAGCCAGGGCAGGGAGGCCACCAAGGAAGCGAGGCCAAGAGGGAGACCAGGGAGGTACGGGCAGGAGGAGGCCAGGGCTAGTGGGTAGGGGTCCCAGGGCCAGGGCAGGGAGGCCACCGGGGAGGCCAGGGCGGGGTTCCAGGGACGGCGGCGCGACACGAGAAGAAACCCTGGAGGGGCGACCAGGGAGCCAGGGAGGCCAGGGCCGGTGGAACGGGGTCCCGACGCCAAGGCAGGGAGGCCACGAGGGAGGCCATGGAGGCCAGGACAGCAGGAGGCGAGGGCTCGAGGGGCGGGTTTCAAGGGCCATGGCAAGGATGCCACCCGAGGGGCCAGGGCAGCGGGGCCAGGGAAGACGACGCGACACGAAAAGAAGCGCTGGATGGGGGAGGCCAGGAAGGCCAAGGCTGGTGGGGCGGGGTCCCGGGGCCAGGGCAGGGAGGCCACCGGGGAGGCCAGGGCAGGGCGGCCAGGGACGACGACACCACACGAAACTTAGCCTTGCCGGTGGGACGGGGTCCTGAGGCCACGGCAGCGAGGCCAAGAGGCCAGGGATGCCAGGGCAGGAGGAGGCCAGGGCTGGGCATGGAGACTACCAGGGAGGCCAGGGCAGAGCTTCCAGCAGGGACAACGACAACACGGCACGAAAAGAAGCCCTGGAGAGGGGGCGGCCAGGGAGGGGAGGCCAGAGCTGGCGGCACCCGCCAGGACCACGGCCGGAGGAGGCCAGGGCCAGATGGGGGCGCCCCCCCCCCCCCCAGCCCTGGCCTCCTCCTGCTCTGGCCTCCCTCTCCGGCCCTGGCCTCCGGGACCCCGTCCCACCAGCCCTGGCCTTTCTGGCATCCCTGGCTGCCCCATCCAGGGCCTCTGTTCGTGTGGTGTCGTCGTCCCTGGTCCCCCAGCCCGTGCCTCCCCCCCCTGGCCCCAGGACACAAGCTTCCCGGGGAAAGGGCAGGGAAGCCACCAGGGAAGCCGGGGACGAAGACTCGCCACGAAAATAAGCTCTCGAGAGGGGGCGGCCAGGGATGACACGGCCGGCGGGACAGGGTCCCGCAGCCGGAGGCCACCAGCAGGGGCCAGGGCTGGAGAGCCAGGGACGACGCGCGACGGGAAAAGAAGCCCTGGAGGGGGCGGCCAGGAGGGCCAGGGCTGGTGGGACGGCGGGACGGGGCCCTGGGGCCCTGGGGCCAGGTGAGGCCTTGGCACATTGGGGCCATGGCAAGGAGGCCGCCACGGAGGCCAGGGCTGGGGGGGGGGGGCAGGGTCGACGAACGCCACGGCAATGAGCCCTGGAGGGGGCAGCCAGGGCGGCCAGGGCTGGTGTCCCGAGGCCAGGGCATGGAGGCCAAGCGGGAGGCCAGGGCAGGCCAGGGGGCGAGGTCCCAGGGACAGGGGCGACGAGCGACACGACGAGAGAAGAAGCCCAGGAGGGAGAGGCCAGGGAGGCCAGGCCCAGTGGGGCATGATCCCGAGGCGAGGGCATGGAGGCCAAGAGGGAGGCCGAGCGGAAGGCCAAGGCAAAAGGAGGCCAGGGGGCGAGGTTCAAGGGCCAGGGACCACGAACGACACGAGGAGACGAAAAGGCAATGCCGCGTGAGATCGCACCGGCAGATAAGACAATGGCATGCTTCCCTGGGGGGCGAACTGAAAGTTGCCGACGCCCAGCTAAGCTCTGCAACAGAGAGCTCCTTCGCTGCCGCCGCCGCCGTCGTCGCCCCATACAGGCCGGGCGGTCTTCTGCGCAGCTCCCGTGCCTTCTTGAATCGGGGATGGACAGGAGCCCCTTTCGTAAAACGTGTTTTAGTGAAAACGACCTCGGGCCCAAACCTGGCGGGCGCAAGCCTGGGAGATGACGGCCGCGGCGCCCTCTCGAGAACCGAAAACGGACAATTCACTAATCGACGCGTCAGGGCAGGAGGTCTGTCCACCCCCGATTGAAGGTCCCCTGGAAGGCCCCCGCCCCCTCGCGCCAACCCGCCCGCGCCGGCGCGCGCGCCCAGGAGTCGGAGGCCGAGGCTTCGATGGGGAAGACCTGGGATCCGCCTGTTGCCCTTTTCCTCCACATCCGGGGGCCGATCTCGGGCCCCGCGACGGTCAGACGCCGCTCCAGGATGAAGAACTGGCCAGGATGGGTCCCGGCGGGGGGTCTGGAGACTGGCTTGGTGCGTTTTCTGTGGAAGCTGGCAGCGTATACTTTCTGGAAGGGGTCTCTGGAGGCTTCGGGGGGCTCCTGGCGGTCTAGAGTTTAGAGGAGCAGCGGGCCAGATCCCCAAACGACCCGCCCCCCCCTCCCCCACCACCCTCTCCGTGACCGCACTGGGGGAGAGGGGGGAGGAGGGGTGGAGGAGGCAGGACGTGAGGGAACCGACACATGCCGATGCCGCTAACGCCCTGGAAGTCTCCAGGGATGTGCGACGAAACCTTCGAGGGGAAGCCCGCCGCTGCGACGAGGGCCGTCCAGGACGAGCAGCGGCAATGGTATCTTCACCTCCCCTGAGGAAGAGGAGGCAGAGGGGGGGGACCCAGAGATGGTTTTCATACATTTTTCGGCGATGACCCGCCTCGAGTTCTTCGGCCGCGTCGTAACGTCTGTGGTGTGCTTCGGGGCTGGTGTATGGAAGCCGTACAGGGACTCACTGCATAAAGTTGACGTGGAATTCAGGCGATTGTTGCGGCAAGTTGTTGGTCCGCCTGCCGGCGCGGACTGGTCGCAGCCTTGGCATGAAATCTTACACCTCTGGCACGAGCGGCTCAATCAAGCATTGACCCAACATTGCACTCGCACGTGGTCGAGAGAATCCCTGAAGAAATATTGGGATTTTGCATATTATGTTGCGAATTTACCTCCGGAGCGATGGGTGCAGAGAGCCTTGCGCTGGACACCGCCTGGGTCGCGCTCACAGGGTCGTCCTCTCATGTCGTGGGATGAGAACCTGGTGGCTTTTTGCCGAACAAATCACATTGGATCGTGGCAAGAAGCCGCGCAAGACGACGCTGCCTGGGCAGATATGACGGAGGACTTCTTGGATTTCTGCGAGTGAGCACGCCCGCCGCTTTCTGCTTGCACTGTAACTTGTTTTCCCTCGCGCCCTATATGGGCCCGCCCTCGTGCGAGCGGGGTGACTTGACTTGACTTGACTTCGGCGATGACCCGGATCTTCTGTCCTCCTCCTCCTCCTCCTCCTCCTCCTCCTCCTTCTCCTCCTCCTCCTCCTCCCCATGGGTGGAGGGGGGAGAGGAGGGAGGCCCCCTTCGGGCCTGCGCGACCGACACGGCCAGGTGCTCTCCAGGGGCACGGGCCCGAGAGCCCTGGGTGACCGGCGGACCCTTCAAACTCGGGGATGGACAGACCTCCCTTTCGTAAAACGTGGTTTAGTGAAGACGACCTCGGGCCCAAACCTGGCGGGCGCAAGCCTGGAAAATGACGGCCGCGGCGCCCTCTCGAGAACCGAAAACGGACAATTCACTAATCGACGTGTCAGGGTATGAGGTCTGTCCACCCCCGAAAAACCCGGCCTCCAGGGGATGGCTTTCCCTGCTCGTCCTCGTTCGCTCCGGCGCCCCGCCGCGAGAACCACACAGCAGCGGCCTGGGGGGCACCGCGAGGCCCGAGCGTGCTGGCCCTGCCGAGCGCTCCAGAGAGGCAGCCCCAGCGCGAGCCTCGATGCCTCCCGCGCTTTCTGGCTCGAGTGCTGCCTCGCAGGAGGGCCCGGCGGGCACTCGCCCCGGCGCCCGTGTCGGGGCGGCACATACGATAAGGCAAATCTTGCGGTTAGCCATCGAGGGGCACGTCCTTCGTCGCCTCGGAGCTGTGTGGGGTGCCCCAGCGCTCTGCGGGCCCAGGGTACAGTACGTTCTCGTAGGGCATCCGTTGGCTGGCCAATTCCTTGTTTCGCGCGCCTGCTCGCACGTAATCCCTTAAGAATGAACGGCCCACGGTGCCGGCTTGTTAAGGCGCCTTTTGGGGAAGCAAGGCGTGTCTGTTATATATATATATATATATATATATATATCATATGTTTTAAAACCAAAAAAAATAAACAAACAAAAACGGTTTATCAACATCGAAGCTCAGGGGATGCCTGTTTACAAAGGCGCCTTCGCGTGCTTTTTCTGTTCGAAGTTCGGGAACGCTCGTATCCAGTTTCTTGTTCGCAATCGACGTTTTGCGAATCATCAACATCAGCAATTACCATCATGAGCTTCCTCCTCATCATCGTCCTCACCATGCTTATCACCAAGAGTCGCCGTGAAAATTATCATATTCATCGCTCGAACAATCATCAGCGTCGTCGTAATCATGGTCACCACCATGCAGACATACATTGGCCCCCTATATTCGGCTCCCCGAAACCATACACCCTAGCATATTACACTGTGTTCGCGTTCCCGAGGCCATAATTCCTGGTACATTACACAATATTCGCGTCTCTGCAGCAATTCTCTCCCGTACATTAATCAACATCTGCATCCCCGAAGCCGCGATCCCTCGGAAATTAAGCGTTCTTCGCGTCCCCGAAATCATAAATCCTTGGACTGTACGCAACATTCGCGCTTTCGAGGCCACAAACCTTCAGAAAGGCCCCCAAGACGGTACAAGAGGCCTCCGAGACGGCCCAAGAGTGCTCCAAGGCGCCCAAGATGGTCCCAAGACGGCCAAAGAGGCTCCCAAGAGGCCCCCAGTAGCGCTGCAAGAGCACCCCCAAGAGGGGCCCAAGAGGCCAATACCTGCGATGATCCTCAGGTTTTAGATGGATCTTGACACGCTCATATCTCAAGTGGCCCCCGTTCGGAGTTCCGACGCTGCTTCACGAAGGCGCGCAAGCCTCACTTAGCTCTTGCATACCCAGTTCTCCGAGACGAGGGGGCCGGCGGCAGGGGGCGAAACCCTTGCGGATATAGAAATATTGCGATCGCCGCCGTCACCGTCAACGTCATCACCATAATATCCGCCGTGTTACTCTTCACTCTCACAAGCACTTTAAGCTATGATAGTGCCGTCGCCGTTGATAGTTCAAGGATTTCGCGTGTATAGCTGTCTGGCGGTCTCATGCGGGCGGACCTGGGACAGAAACACATCCTTCAAGAATATTAGACCCTCCGCTGGCACAAACTGAAGAACATTCGGGAGTGCCCTCCCCCCCAGTATGCACAAGAGCATCCAACAAACACAAGAACGTTAGGGTGCCCTTCGCGATGTGACCCGATCTCATAATTCGGTCCGACCGTATGCACAACCGATGCTATGAATGTCATGACCCCCGCTCGGAAATCGGATGGTGCTTGGAATCGGACTGCGATCGTTCCACGCCATAGTATTTCTCCGCAGAAATGCCCTTTGAAAAGGTGTGTGTGTGTGTGTGTGTGTGTCTCAGGCTCCACCCCCGCAGTGCAATCCATTGCCATTATTTTCGCCATCGCGCCCGACATCGTGAATCGCGCATGCAATTTCGCAGGGGGGGATCAAGGCTCCCCCCTTCGAGGGGGTGCCGGAACATTTTCCTGCAACGGAAGGCGGATGCCGGTTTTTTGAAGGGGGTGGAGGGGGCGTTGATCAAGGGATTGAGTACTGTGCGCGGGGGGCTCGGCGGTGGCGGTGGCGGCGCCAGCCCTGCCGAGGGTGGAGGACGAGGGCGGGGGAGGATTCTGACGTGGGCCGCAAGGCTGCGAAGGAACGTCTCGGGGCTGCCCAGAGGGCGGGGGTTGAGGCGCGCAGGCGCAGGGGGCGGCTGCAGGGGCGGGAAGGCGGCGGGGCGATGGCCCGGCAGGCAGAAAGAGGGGAGGTGCGAGCGGGCGCATGCGCAAGGTTCGCGAGGGAGGGCGCCAGGGGGAGGCGAGAGCGGGGGCGACCAGCCACGCGAGGAGATCGAGAAACCTTGGACTATCCATGCTCCGCGGGTGCGAACCACACGCGCTGTACGATGCCTCATGCCGCAGATGGCGGCACGAGCGCTCCGCAGTCCCATTCGGCAGCTGCTCTTTGAGACACTCAGAAGCTGCCATTTTTCTTCAGAGAGGCATCGGGCACGAACCGTATCACTCCCTTCTGCCACACGCGGCCACCACACGCTGCCACCTCGTCCCCGTGGGCTCCACTTGATATGCGCAACGGACGCAGGCATGGGCCACCCTCACGCCTCCACGGCCCCTGCAGTCGCTTACCCCCAGTCTTCCTACGTCTCCCCCTCTTTGCCCTCCTCCACCTTTCCACCCAGGGCCAGATCATGCAAACTCTGTGGTGCAGAGCTGGGGAAGCATGTATGCAAAGGAATGGCGGCCATGACCCATTTTTCTTTTAGCTCCACGCTCCAGGCCACCACATCCCCGAGAGGGGAATTATACTCGCCGCTGCGGAGGGGGAAGCAGCGAGCAAGGCAAGCAGGCAAGCACTGACTCCCAGTCAGAGCTGTTCGAAAAATGCGCATCCGCAACGGCCTCCGACCTGGTACCTTCGCCGCGCAGTTGGTGACGTACACAGGCGAACGCAGCATCGCTCGAAGGGGCCGCGGAATGAGGAGAGGAAACACGGCCCTGCCACCAATGCAGCACCATCGCGCGACAGACACGCCGAGTATCTGCCGCACGCCTTTGGCTCTGCGCGCAGGCCGCTCTCAAAATTTGCCCGATGCTCCGAGACGCGCTCTCCGGTCGTCGGGCAGCGAATGGCCCAGCTCTTCTTCTTCTTCTTCTTCCTCCTCCTCCTCCTCCTCCTCCTCCTCGTCCTCCTCTTCCTCCTCCTCTTCTTCCTCCTTCTCCTCCTCCTCGTCCTCTTCTTCATATTCTTCCTGCTGCTCCTCCTCCTGCTCCTCCACCTCGCCCCCACCCCTCCCACACCCTCGCCCCGCTCTTCCTCAAGCTTTTCTTCCAATGGGACGCACAAAGGCATAACAGTACTAGATGTCCTCCTTGGAGCTGTGCGTCCGACCCGAGCATCTATCATATCCATCTTGTAGTGTCTCGTTTCCCGAGCGGTGTGGCCAGAACGCGCCCGCCACAGAGCTTATACTGCTGCAGGGTTTCTTGGCGCGCGCGCGCCCCTCGCTCCTGGGGGGAGGGGAGGGGGCGATGCACTGCACGCATGGTATTAGTATGATGGGGTGGCTCCGATCCAGCTCGTCCTCCACCTGCCTCTCCTCCCCCTTCCATTCCCGCCCCCCCTGCTCCCCTCCAACGGCGCCTCGAGGTCCTTGGGGCCCTTGGGGCCCTGGAAGCGTTCCGCGGCAGGGTTTCAACACTGGGCCACGTACCGTAACTCGCCGTCGCCGTCGTCGATATCATCGTCGTCGCTGTCTTCTGTCAATTCCTGGCCTATCCCCAGGTCCATCCAGACCCGTTCTCGGAGCCGCGCCCAGCCGTTACGACGATGCCCCCCTCCAACGGCAAGCAAAAACGAGGAGGATGCCGTCGTCGTCGTCGCCGTCGCCGTCGTCGTCGTGGTCATCGTCCTTCGCGGCGCCTTCTGCACAGAGCCGCAGGCCGCGGCGTCTGGGAAGACCACGCCGTTGAGAAGCCCCAGGCCGCGCACCTCTGACGGGGGGCGAGCGGATCCGTAAAGCCTCCATCAAGTGAAACCTCAAAGTAAGTAGTCCCTTCCCTTGTGAGAACACCAAACCACTGCCCACCTGTTGTGGCCCAGGCACGGCTCCTTTCTGGATTGGAGCCCAGCGTTCAGCCCTCCTCTGATAGGTCTCAAGCAGTCTCCCCCTTTGCTGTTGTTATTTTTCTTCTCTGGGTCTAAGACACTAGAGTAACTGCTGCATGGGGCCCAACATAACCCCACGCTGCTTGGACCCAAGAAACATCATTGCTTTGGGCAGGGCCCCAACAAGGTCACTTCCTGTTGCCGCCACCAAGCACATCCTGTGTTGAGACCTGCTGAACGCCTATTTCTGTCGGGGCCCAGGCAAGGCCCTCCCTGCTGGGGCCCAAGCAGAGGCCTCCCCAGCAGGAATTCAAGCAATGCCCCTGCCCCGATGAGACACATGCAAGGCCTCTCCTGCTCTGGTGGGGCCCCACATTCGGCAACAGCGCTTTGGAGACCCAAAGAAAGCCTCTCTCTGCTGGGGCTCAGGCAATGATCCCATTCCGCTGTGGCCCAAACAATGCCCTCTTCTGGCTGCGCTCACGGAAGACCCTGACTTGGCCTCCGGGCGCGGCCCCTGCCTGTCCGGACCCCAGAAGCGCCCTTCACCTTCATCGTCCCACACACACAAACACACACACACTTACTCGCTCACCGCCATTCATATGCCCACTTGCACGCTTGCTTTCCCGCTCACGCACTCGATTAGCTACTCACGCCCTCACCCACGCACTAACTCGCCACCTCCCTCTCCGTCAGTCTCCGCTTGTCCGTCAGACGACGACGAGCGGCGCCTCCATGCCGCGGGGCTCCGCCAGGCGCCGCAGGCCCGAACGCAAGCGCTCGCCCATGGCCGTCACGTTGTCCAGGAACGCAGGGTCGCTCACGCGGTCTAGCCTTCGGCCACGAAAAGGAGGAGGCGGAGGAGGATGAAGCCCGTAAACCCCGACATGAGGCGGGTCTCGTGACTGCGGCATGCCTGCGTGGCTGCAACCTGTCACCTCGACGAAACTGGTGGGAACTCCATGCAGGCTCCAACGCAACCCACCACAACGAGGAGGACAAGTATGAGGAGACTTTCGATGCGCATTTATGGTTGTATCTCTGTGGGCCCCTTAGAAAGCTCCATAGGCCTCCAGGGACCTCCAGAGACCTCATTGGAGGTCTGGGGAAGGATGATGATGAGGTGGAGGAGGAGACGGACGAGGAGGGACAATCGAAGGAGAACGCGCGCGAGGTCGTCGTATTGTGCACTCGGAAGTAAATTTGATCTCTCCGAGGGCTGCCCAGGCGCAGCCTAGGGCAGGTGGAAGCGGCCGAACCTCCCGCAGGGCAGCTCATCGCAGCGCCCGCGAGGCCGTTCGGGCCATCTGCTGTAGTGCGAAGCCTGCCGCGCCGGCGGGGCTCCGCGCAGCCCACACCAGGAGCAGACCGTCTTCCTGACGTGGGAGAACTCGTGTGCGCGCTCCAGGGGCCATGGTCGATCCGAAGTCGACGGCGGCTGGAGAGGCGAAGGCGGTGAACTTGGCGGCCTTTTTGGCCTCCTCCGGGGATCGAGATCTCACCGAAGGCGGCGTGTTCTCCCCAGAGCGCCGACGACAGCATCCCCAGGAGTCGCCGCGGCGACCTCTTTCGGGCAGCGCCCATGTCTTAGGGGGGTGGATGGGGGGTGGCACGCCGACCTGGAATCCGCAAAGTTTCGAGGAGATGGGCGTGCGGGAAGGCCAGCTCCTTCCTCACTCGCGGTGTCGGCTGCACGTGCGGGAGCACTGTCGGGAACTTCTGCTTAGCGTGTCGCGGCGGCGGCACTGGCGACATGATATGCCCTGCGAGCGGTAAGCGTGTCGCTCCGCTGCGCGGGGCGGAAGACTTCGAAGGGCTCGGGACATTGACGCTCGGGGATCGCGACGTGGATGGCGCGTCGCTCCGAAGCGTGGTGGACAAACTGGCAGAACGACAGGCTATCCAACAGTTCCGGACCGTGTATCCTCGACGTCGGCCGTGCTCAGAGAGGCGATCGTGGTGATCGCGAGAGATTCTGACTCATTTGTTGTGACACGAGAGTCTTTCCTTTGTCGGCGCGTGGCGTTGCTTCCTTCCCTGTATGAATCCAGGGGCCCGTGGCGTACACCTAATTTGAACACACCTCTCACGGGACGCGCACCGATCGACACCTGAACCTGGCACTTGTGAGCCATCCAGCTCCACCCAACCCGAGTCCACCTCACCTCAGCCGCCACAGCGTTGAGCTGTCCTGGCCGAACTCGGAGCGGTTCCCTCGAAATGCAAACGATGGATCTCGGCCGGAATATCTGCCAATGCCCTCGCCTTGAGACCGAGTTGGCAGACGCGCGTTCCGAGTGAAAGTGCTCCAGCGTTGCCTTTGTGCATTCTGGCAGCTGGTCTCCTCCCCCGTACTCTCAGACACCCCGCGGGAGCGAGCTCCCCTTCATCCCTCCTCTCCCCTCCTCGCCTCTTGCCTGGGAGCGGGTCGGCAGCGACCACACCAGGTCACATTGAACGCGCTGTAAGTGTCTCTCGTATCCTCACCACGACAGATGGGCCTGCCAATGCGCTAGTGGATCCTGCCGCCACCTTCGTCGACTCCTAGGCTCAAGGGGGTGGTGGCCTGTCGTGGGTAGGACCTACCCTCAGGTCACATGCTGGTCCCCGTCTTTTGCCTTTTCTCCCATGCCTTCTCCCTCCCTCTTCTCTCGCTTCATTTGTCTCACTTGCTCCCCCCAGCCTGCCTGCCTCCTTCGCTGCCTCTCTCCCGCACCCCCTTGCTCTGTTCCTGACCCCTCGCTTCCCTCTGACCCCAACATTCTCATCCGCGTCTCCCGTTACGCTTGTAGTTCCCCGCGCACTGCAGAAGCCCTGCGCAAGGAGGAGCCGCACACGACAGCAATGACGAGTGGAATGCGATGCAAGCGAATGAGGGTGAGGAGGCGGATCGTCAGAATGGCGCTGGATGGTGACGAGCATGAGGACGAGGACGACAAGGAAGCGCCTGGTGCGGGCTAGGCGGACTGATGGCACCCTGCAGGGCTGCACAGACGAGGGTAGGCAACCACATGTCCATCCTAAATATGAATTTGCACTATCCGGGGGGGTGCGGTATTGCTCCCCCTGAGGTTCCCTGTAAAAAACAATACGCGGCGACATTTGTTGCTCTAACATAAGACTTTGTTCGCGAATCCCTTGCAAAACATGGGACGAAGTGCACACGCGCGCGTCGTCGCGCGCGCATGCCGAAATCCTTCAAAAACCTTCGGTGTCGGAAAGAGTTCTCAATCGAGTTTCCAAACAAAAATGCAAAAACACAGGGTTTCGCAGCACTGTCTTTCTAAGAAAGCTTACGCGCGAGTTCTTGCAAAATCTCAAGAAAACCGGCCGGCGCTGGCGGCGGCCTGCAGCGCCGGCGCTGGCGCCGGCGACGGCGGGGACGCAGCGACGATTACCACCCATCACCACCACTACCACCACCACCACCGCCTCAACCCACCACCACCATCACCAACACACCACACAACCACCACCACCACCACAGCCACTACCACCACCACAACCACCACCACCACAACTTACCATCACCACCACCACCACAAAAACCCACCACCACTACCAGCACCACCACCGCAATTCACCACACAACCAACACCACAACCATCACCACTACAAGCAGCACAGGCCACCACCACCACAAACCACCACACCAACACCACCACCACCGCCACCACCACCACCAGCAGCACCACCTCCACAAACCACAGCCACCACCACAACCACCACCACCACCACCACAAACCACCACCACAAACCACCACCACCATAAAACCACCACCACCACAACCCACCACCACCACCACAAACCACCACCACAAACCACCACCAAACCACAAACACCACCACCACCACCCACCACCACAACCACCCACCACCACAAACCACCACACCACCACCACAACCACCACCACCGCCACCACCACCACCACAGCCCACCACCCCCACCACCACCGTCGTCCTCGTCGACGCTCCCCGCCGCCGCCGCCCGCGCCCCAGGCGCTGGCGCCGGCCCAGAAAAGAAAATCGTCGTCCCCGCCGCCGCCGCCAGCCGCCGCCGACGCAGGCGCCGGCCCGAGGAGTGGGAAAGAGGAAAAGTAGGGGGGAGGGGGTCGAACCCCCCCCCCTCCATCCAGGGAGGGGGTTCCGGTTCCAACGCACCCCCCACTCCAAGCGACCACAGAACGCGCTCTCTCGTAGACGTGCACACCTATTGCGTGCATGTACGTGCCCGCGTATGGCATGTATGCACATAGTCTCGCGCGCATGTGCACGCGCACGCACGCCGCCCGCGCGCGAAACTCGAAGGACCAAGGTGCATGGAGCCAAGCGCCACTGCAGCCTTCTTTATATATATATATGTATGTGTATATCTAGATCTATATATCTAGATATGGCGCAACCTAGAATGCGTAACGTAGATTGCTCCACATAGGTTGCAATACACGCGTTGCACCACACTTCGCAACATAGATTGCACAACACCTTGTGCAAAGCATGTATTGCAACGCCATGCTTCCTCCACGTAGATTGCTCCACACGGGCTGCACAACAGTTGTCTTACCTCATAGATCGAACCGCTGCCGCTGCACAACACAGGTTACATCGCGTAGATTGCAGAACATAGAGTGCAACACATGGATTGCGCCACGTCGATTGATTCAGCTAGATCGCACAAAACATAGAGCTAGAACCATACTGTGTGGGTCCACGCTGACTAACGTAAAGAACTAGGCCTGTGCATCGGTCCTGCTGACTTATGGCCGCCAGTCGCGACCGGGCGCCGTCACCCGTCGCCGTACCATTTTGGTCACGCTTTTGATTCTACGAAGCTCGCAAATTGGGACCGTGCGCCCTCTCTGGGTGGCTGGTGGCTGCCCGTCGCCGCCCGTCGCCGCCGTGCATCGCCGCATCATTTTGGTTACGACTCTGACTGCGCCATGCTGGCACTTCGCATGGCTAGGCGTTGCTCTGCACCGCTTTGCGCCACGTAGCTCGCACCACACACATTCTCCTTTCTGGAAGGGTATTAGGATCGACCCCCCACCGGGGGTCAACGGTGCACCATCGCATTGTAATCTACATCTGACTCTGCCGCATCGTCCATCCCAGATGTGAACGCATACTATCCCAGCCAAGCCTGAGATCGCCCCCCTACTCCTATGCAAACCAATCTATGCGCGCACGCTCGTTCATCCCAGATCAGCAGTTCCCAAAGATCCTTCGCAACAGAACAAACAAACGAAGCGCGCGACGACGCATGCCGAAATCTTTGAACAACCTTAACTGGGATCTGAACGATTTCGAAGTCGAATGCCCCGAACACACTTAAAACAACACGCAATTTCGCAACAACGCTGTCCAAAACAAAAAATAAGCCCGCGCCCTTGCGATTTTTGTAACAAAAAACATGTTCATAACATGCTACCAAGAGGGACTCTTTCGCGCAGGTGTCGAAATCGCGCGCGTGCTGTCGCAGGAGCCTCTCGCAACAAATGGGACGACGCGCGCACGCGCGCGTCATCGCGCGCGCATGCGGGACTCCTTCAAAAACCTGAGGGCCCCCCAAAAAATCCAAAACGAGTGTCCCAAACACGCGCGTTTTCGAACAGGTTCACCGAATTCTGCAAAACAGGCCTCTCGCGCCGCATGTCAAGTTCATTCGAACGCCCTTGCGCGCGGTCGCGGGGGGGGAGGCACGATCCGTTTCAAATAATACGACGCGGACCACTCGCGCGCGTCGGCCGCGCGCGCATGCCGGGCCCTTTCAAAAACCTTCACCACCGACGAGAGGACATCGTCAAAATTATCGGCGGGCGTGAACAACATTGGCGCCGTCATTGGCCTTGCCGTCGTCATCGCCACCATCGCCACCATCATCGCAACTACCATGATCGCGTCTACCATTGCCGGCTCCGCCATGGCATCGACTCGCACTGAAGTGCCCTCTGGGAAGTGCTCAACGGTCATCGCCACCGCGGCCGCGTCCGTCGCGCTGCACTAGCTGGCCGCTGCGCGGCCGCAAAGATGCACCAGCCAAAGCCGCATGGCAATCGCCGCCGCATGGGTTTTGCAAACCAAGTTGCGGGTAGGTGGGTGGGATGATCACGCGAGTAGTGGAGTTGACAACTCACTGCGAGCATTGACAATTTGCACCACGTAGATTTAGCTCACACCACAGAATATGCTAGAACACACTGTTTCGGGCCCACGCCCCCGCTGGCTAACATTGGTTTGAATTCACGCATGTAGGCACGTGGTTTTCTGTATCATTAGCTCGCTCGTTGCAAGATGGTGAAACCATTGTACTTACTTGTGCGTTGATTAGTTGCTCGCGCGGCCGATAGACTTGTACCTGTAGCCTCCCCCTATCTCCTGCGCTCGCTCTCGCTCCCACCCTCGCTCCCGCTCTCGCTCCCACTACCCTTTACCTCCCCTCTCCCCCTCCAGGGACAGTTTACTTAATTAGGTAGGGAATGAACGGCCGACTGGTGACGACGACGATGACGACGAAAGGGTCCATAAAATTAAGAAACCTCGACCCTCACACGGTCCGGCCTCGAGCCTCCAACGGCGAACGACGACGACCACCTCGTCGTGGGGCGACGGGGACGACGACGCCGACGGCGTCGACGACGACCGCGACGCCTTCGTCGTGAAGCGGCAACGACGTCGACTTCGACGACGTCGACGACGAAAAAGCACGACGACTTCGTCGTGAGGCGACGGCGACGTCGACGGCTTCGACGACGACCGCGGCGGTCTCGTCGTGAAGCGTCGGGGGCGACGGGGCCGACATCGTCGCAGGCCGCCAGCCCGCCGCGCGACACGCCGAGGCCCCAGCGTGTAGTTCGCGGCCCTGCACACCAGCGGGGCGCCGGCGAAGGTGCTGCCGTGGTCCCCGGGGCCGATGCACGCGGCCACCTGCTTGGCGGGGCCGCCGAAGCCGACGGCCACCGACGACGGCCGCCGACGCTGGCCACCGACGACGCCGACGCCGATAATGGTGGCGACGACGACGACGAGGACGAGGACGACGACGACGACGACGACGACGACGACGGTGGCGGCGGCGACGACGACGACGGCGACGACAACGGCGACGACGACGACGGCGGCGGTGGCAATGGCAATGACGAAGGTGGCGGCGGCGACGGTGCTGCCGTGGTCCCCGAGGCCAAACATCAATGACCCTCAGAACGTGTGTTAGCGCCAACGTGTGCTGGCCAACCGAAGCCCTTCGATACTACACCGGCGGTGCAACGATGGCCGACACAGGCTGCGCGCGATCGGCGGAGCCGAATTGGGTAAACAGACACTTGGGCGAACTGTCTTCCCGAGGGGCCCACCGCAACCAGATGCTCAACACGAAAAGGCAGTCCTGGGGCGGAGGTCCAGACCTCCCGGGGCCCACGCTCTGTGACAGCACCACGGCGTCGGAGGTCTGGGGGCGCCCAGGATGGCCTCCAGAGGCCACGTGGCGCCACCAGCATCGCCGAGGGTGGCCCCGGGAAGACCCGTGTTCGCCCTCCCCCCCATCCTTGTTCCTTATTAGAATATACCCCCACCTACGTCGTATTCTGGCCGATAGCGACCCAATCCGGGACCTCCCAACCGGACTGTAACAAATCAATACAAAGTTGACGTTTTTCTTCTCAACATCGTCTTTCTTGTCGTCGACGATGCGAAACGCGTGGCAGGAATGGAACGCGGCGCACATCGCGCGCGGCAGTCAATCAGGGCCCGCCCATCCTGACTGTAAAAAACCAATACAAAGTCTTCGTTTGTTCCTCTCAGCATGGCCTGCCTTGCCGCCGACGGTGCGACATATGTGGCAGCAATGGGACGCGGCGCACATATGGGACGCGGCGCACATCGCGCGCGGCCGTCAATCCGGGGCCGCCCATCTTGACTGTAAAAAATTAATACGAAGTCTCCGTTTTTTCCGCTCAACATGGCCTGCCTTGTCGCCGACGGTGCGACATATGTGGCAGGAATGGGACGCGGCGCACATCGCGCGCGGACGTCCATGGGGGCTGCGGGCCCTCCAATCCTGATTGTAAAAAAAAAAACGAGTTGCCGTTTTTCCTTTCATCATGGCCTGTCCTGTCGTCGGCGATGCGAAATGTGTGGCAGGAATGGGGCGCGGCGCGCAGCGCGCGCGGACTTCTGGGGCAACCCCATGGCGGGAGGGGCCACCTTACTTGTCAGAAGCAATGCCATGCTGATTTTCCCTGCCCGCATAGCTGTTCTTGTCGTCCACCCCGCAAAAGTGCATGGCAAGAATCGGGCGCGGCACACCCCCTTCCCCCCCCGCTCGAAGTGAATGAAATGACCTTCCCGCTTGGGCGCCAAGCGACATTTTCTCAAAGTTGCGCTCCCGCTTTGGCTCGGCGCACGTTTCTAGCTCGCCAATTCATTGGGCGCCGGGGCGTTCCAGGAGGCCCTGGGGTGACGAATGCCTGGGAGGTTTTTGTTTGTTCAGGCTCTTGGAGGGCCTCCTGAGGCCGTCTGGAGGCCATCTTGGGCGTCTTGGTACGATCTTTCGGCGACTCAGGGCCCCTCGGATCGTCTCGGGGGCGTCTCGGCTCTCTTGGGGCGTTCCTGGGGCGCTCTGGGACT
>CAUYUJ010021170.1:116800-286800 GCA_963575745.1 Prorocentrum cordatum
CCGCGCGGACCTGAGCGGGACCTCCCCGTCCCTGGGGGGCTGCGATCTGCGAAACTGTCTGCGATCTGTGAAACTGTCGCCACTTTCGAGGGCTGCTGGGGGGCGCAGCGGAGTGCGGCACCGCGCGGACCTGAGCGGGACCTCTCCGTCCCTGGGGGGCTACGATCTGCGAAACTGTCGCCACTTTCGAGGGCTGCTGGCGGGTCCAGCGGAGGGAAGCACCGCGCGGACCTGAGCGGGACATCCCCGTCCCTGGGGGGGCTGCGATCTGCGAAACGGTCGCCGCTTTCGTGGGTCCAGCGGAGTGAGGCACCGCGCGGATCTGAGCGGGGGCTCCCCGTCCCTGGGGGGCTGCGATCTGCGAAACTGTCGCCGCTTTCGAAAGCTGCTGGCGGGTCCAGCGGAGTGAGGCACCGCGCGGACCTGAGCGGGACCTCCCCGTCCCTGGTGGGCTGCGATCTGCGAAACGGTCGCCACTTTCGAGGGCTCCTGGTGGGCTCGCCACTTTCGAGGGCTGCTGGTGGGTCCAGCGGAGTGAGGCACTGCGCAGACCTGAGCGGGACCTCGCCGTCCTTGGGGGGCCCACATTAGCAAGTTAACTAATTCAGCAGGAAGCGTAACAACATAAATAACTTATAGCAATTGAACGCATATGAACTGAACTTATTCCCCAATCAGAGCTTGCCTCTGTAGGGGTCCTAGCGGATTCATATGGTTAGGTGAGGTGCGGCGCCGATTTGGTGGCCGGCGGCCCGGTGCCCAGGGGTGCCCGGGGGTGCCCGGGGGTGCCCGGGGGTGCCCTGGGGTGCCCGGTTGCCCGATTTCGGTGGCCGTGCCCGGGTGCCCGGGGGACCGGGGGGCCCGGGGTTGCCCGGGTGCTCTATCGCCCTATAGCCCTATAGCTCTATAGCCCTATATCCCTATACGGCTATAGACCTATAGCCCTATAGCCCTATAGCCCTAATAGCCCTATAGCCTAATAGCCCTGTAGCCCTACAGTCCTTATGCCCTATAGCCCAATCGCCCTATAGCCCTATAACCTTATAGGCCTGTAGCCCTATAGCCATATTGCCTTGTAGCCCTACAGCCCTATGTTGCTATAGCCCTATAGCCCTATAGCCTTATAGTCCTAGAGCCCTAGCCCTATGGTCATATCATCGTATAGCCCGTCGCCCTACAGCCCTACAAATATTGTGATTGGGCTTTTCTCTGGTATCATATCATATTAACTTTTAGAATGCTATCTAATCTTATGCGAACTTATATCAGCTGACCGTATCATAACATGTCCGTCGCCACCACCAGCGGGAAGGGGGAGTGACAGAAGGGACAAGGGGACTAGATAGCAGGGGTGCAGAAGGGGGGGAGAGGGGGTTGCAAGTGGGAGGTTGTGGTGGAAGTGTGTTGGGAGGGAGGGAGGAGGGGTGGGGGAGAGAGAGGTTCGCCCTTCCCTCCTATCCTTCTCCGCCCGAAGTAGCTCGCCATTTTGGCTCAAGGTGCCAATTTTGGCCAGTTTCGAGCTTGCGACGGCGGGTGCCCATTGCCTTGTCAATGGGGGAGCAAGCGGAACCAATGCCTCGGCCATTGACTGGCTACTTCAAGGACGCGCAACTAGTGAATGCTTGGAGAGAAGTGCGTAACCTTCGTGACCCTGGTTTGCTTTGGGACGGAAGCCGGTGCGAGAAGTCGCGCGGCGCGACTGTGAACTTGATTGGCCTCAAGCTCCACGCAAAGCCGTTGAGAGCCCTGCTCGAACTTTGTCCGTCTGGATTCCCATCGCACGCCGATCTGCGCAAAGGCTTCCTCCTCATCCGCGAGAAGTTCAATGTGTTTGATTGCTCGGAGGCAAACTTATTAGTCAGAGTTGCAGCAGACTCTGCTAACATGTGGCGAACCATGACCAGAGACACCTCCATGCTGAACGAAAAACTCTGATGAACTGAAGCCCGATCTGAAAACGTCGGCGGACTTGGTCGTCTTGAGGCCTGCGGCGCCTGACATGGGTATCTCGGAGTGGAACCTGGCTCCCAACGCCGATTCATCTTTGGAAGCGCGTCCAGACGCAGGACTAAGCGTCGCTGCTGTGGAAGCCATGGATATCCCCTCAAGCAGCACTGGTAAACTAAAACCTCTTGAGCCAGGTAGGCGTGGGCTCAAGAGGGGAGAGACGAGGGACAGGCGCAGCCTCAGATGATGACGACGACCTTTTTGCCAGAGAGGCAGTGCTGCGCCTCTGTGCCGGCGCCCGGCGCACCACGCGCCGGCGCCGTCTTCGGCCACGCGTAGCGGGCCACGCCGCCACCGAGGCACCTTAGCGCCTCGGTGGCACTGTAAAAATCCAGAACAGGGCGGGTAGGGAGCCCTACGGGGGCTCCCAGGGTGGGCCAGCTTGGCCTTGAAAAGGCTTGAGCCGCCAAGCGGCGGTGAAGAGAGAGGGAGAGAGAAAGGGCAAGCAAGAGGCAAGGGCAGGAGCAAGGGAACCGCAAGTGGAAGCCCGCGCCAGTTCTGGGCGCGGGGAGATCCATCAGTTTTACCAAACATCCTAGATATCCCCTCAAGCAGCACTGGTAAACTAAAACCTCTTGAGCCAGGTAGGCGTGGGCTCAAGAGGGGAGAGACGAGGGACAGGCGCAGCCTCAGATGATGACGACGACCTTTTTGCCAGAGAGGCAGTGCTGCGCCTCTGTGCCGGCGCCCGGCGCACCACGCGCCGGCGCCGTCTTCGGCCACGCGTAGCGGGCCGCGCCGCCATCCTCCCCCTGCGAGCCACTGCCGCGCCGAACTAGCTGTAGTGGGTCGCGTAGTCGCCGACCTTGTCGGCGTAGAACAGTCCTGGCATCCGCGGCACGCTGCCACGTCTGCCCAGCAAGGTGGGTCCGCAGGCGCAGGGCGGCACGCCGCCGGCGCCTGCGGTGGTTCTTCGCGCGCCCTAGGCGGCAGCCCTGGCTGGGCTGGCCGCCGGCGCCCCACGTAGCCGCCACCGCCGTCCCCCATGACGGCACTGCCGGTTGCCGGGCCGGCGCGGCGCCCTTGCCCCAGGCGCCAGCTGCCGCCGCGCCGCGCCCAGCTGCTCGCAAGCGCAAAGCTGAGCGCGAGCGCCAGGCTGAGCTCAGCCGGCGCCGCGCTACCGCTCGCACGGCGGGCGCCGGCGGCGGTGGTCTCTCCTGCGCCCTGTGCGGCAGCCCTGGCTGGGCCAGCCGCCGGCGCTCCTTCGTAGCCGCCACTGCCGCCCTCCTGACGGCACTGCCGGGTGCCAGGCTGGCGCGGCTCCTGCCCACGGGCAGCACGGCCGCAGCACGCGCCCAGCTTGTTCGCAAGTGCGAAGCTGATCGCGAGCGCCAGGCTGACCTCAGCCGGCGCCGCGCGGCCGCCCGCACGGCGGTTGCCAGCGGCGGTCCACTGCTGCCCGCTCGGCCGCTGGCCGGCGGCAGCCCCGCACGGTGCGGCCTCTGTTCCCCTCCACGGGGACATTCAGGCTGCCTGCGGTGCCCCGACGGGGTCACCTACCTCCCGCGTCACTTCGTTGGCCCGGCGGAAGCCCTGGGTCTCGTGCACGTACCTCACGCCGTTGTAGTGCACCGGGCCCATCACCCCCGCGTCGCAGTACGTCCTCTGCGGCTGCCTGTGAGGCCTGTGCGCCTTAGGTGTCTGCTGCGCTGTGGCCTGCTGCGCTTCTGGCTCCGGCCTCTCCTCGCTCTTCTTGGCCATCCCGCAGCAGCAGCAGCCGAGCGCCCCGATGCCCGCCGCAAGCAGCACTGCGATCGTGGCCACCATCTTCAGCGCTGTCCCCACTGGGAAAACGATCGCCACTGTGCCCATCTGCGGTTCCCAGCGAAGCGTGGCCCCTTGGGCCCTGCTGTCGACCGCTGTCACTTCCTGGCCCTGTGTCTCCCCGGCGGCTGTCGTGAGCGCCGTCACCACCAGCGCTGCGCGCGACCTGCCTGCGCGGGGGATGCGAGCTCTGCGGTTGCTGCCGCGCCCGCCGGCCGCCCCTCCGCACCTTCGCTGCTGCTTGCGCCGCCACGCAGCGCCTAGCAGCACGGCTGCCAGCAGCACCCCCGCTGCCATCGCCCAAGCCCCCAAGCCGACCGGGAGCGCGAGGATCAGCAGGTTCTGGCTCTCCGCCGGGTTGACCTTGATTACGTAGCCATCTGCACTGCCAGCTGCGGCGGCGAGTGTCGTCACGGCCAGCGCCGCTGGGCCACAGCGGGGTCGGGCTCCTGCCCGCGCGGCGCTCGCCCTCGGCCGCGTGGGCCGGCGGCGCCGTGAGCTCGGACGTGCTCGTCGCCATGTTGGTCGAGATGCCGCGCATGGGCTCGTGGCTCTCCCACAGGTACCCGTGGAAGCTATCGGAGGCCCAGCGCCCGAAGCGCTTGACGCGCTGCAGGTCGTCCACGGCGTGGTACATCGCTGTCGCGCCTCCGATGCGGAGGCTGCGCGAGCCGATCTCCTCCTTCCTCAGCCCGGCGGCCAGCCCCGCGATCGTCAGGTAGTGCTGCACCTCCTCGCGGCGGATGGGTGCTCCGCTCGCCCAGCGGAAGAGCGGGAGCTCCTCCTCGCTCCCTCGCAGCCTCTGCGGGTAGTGCTGCTCAAGCTGGCGGAGAGCGGCCACGGGGCACAGCGACGTGCCTGTCTCATACTGATTCCTTACGCACCCCACATTGTACTGGTCTGTCTTCGAGGAGGTGATGTGGAGCACCACTTCCACCGCGTCTTTGAAGGTGCAAGGCTGGTTGTTGCCGTCGCGGCCCGTGATGTCCACGCCACGCACGACGCGCTCTCGGCTCCATGTCTTCCCAGGCTGAATCAAGTACTCTGACGCCCTTAACATGAAGAAGAAGGCCACCGCCACGGCGGCCCACAGGACCGCGGTGTCCATCTCGGGGAGGTCCGTCTGGTCCCTCAAGAAGCCTTGGAGCCACAGGAGCATGCGTGGTGTCACTGGCCGCTTCCGCCCGCTCGGCCCCTGGCCTCTCCGGAGGCCGGCGAGCGTGGACCAGAGGCGGCCTCGGTGGAGTAGAGGGTCCGGGTATCCGACCACGAGGTGGGCGAAGCGCGCTGCGAACAACTTCTGCTTGATCGTGCCTTCCGTGCGCTTCAGCACTTTGGCCAACACGACGACGAAGCCCAGCAGTGCCTCCTCGTTGGCGTGTCGCTCCTCGCGGTCACGTCCCTCCAGCCAGGGCGACTCTCCTTGGGCTGCCCTGAAGCCCTGCCACTGCTTCCAGTCGGTCTCATAGCCGGCGCGGGCTCCCTCGGACAGCCGCAGCATCAGCGCCTCGCGCTTCTGCTCCTCGATCCACCCGCCGTAGTCCTCCCCTCCCAGGGTCGGGCGGTCCGGCAGGGCGATGGTGGCTCGAGCTCGACCCAACGCGACCGGCTTGACCAACCCCTGGGTCTCCACCTTCTTGCCCTGGTTGGGGCTCTTCTTCCGCCGCTTCTTGGGCGTGCTGACGACTGCGTTCAGGTCCACCTCCTTGGCATCAGGAGGGGGCTCGGGACCCCGCACGAGATCCTCCTCGATTGCCTTGAAGCGGACGCCTTGGCTCTTGCGCCTCGCCTTGTGGACGTCATCGCTCAGTACCCCAGCGTGCTGGTCGTCCTCGGGGTTGTCGGTCTTCGTCCGGAGCTCGCCCCGTGCCCAGGCCCTGAGCCACCGCCGGGTCGTCTCCCAGGCGGCCGACTCCGCGGGATCATGGCAGCCGCCCGCCCGCTGGGTGGCCTGCGACAGCGCGTCCACAGTGGCGCCCAGTACGGCTCTCGCCGTCTCGGGTGGCAAGGCCCTCGCTGCTTCTCGCATCAAAGTGGCCTCGGTGTCGCCCTGGGCTCGCCTCTTCACCCAAGTCGCTTCGTCGCCCCCCTGTGCGATCCAGACCTCCTCTGGCGACAGCGCCCTGATGCGCCCGCCGCTGTGTCCTGGGACGTGGATCAGCGTTCCTCCCGGTCCGCCCGGGCCCTCGGCGGGCCAGCGAACCGTGCCGATGGGGCCGTCGACTGAGCAGACCAGGTGCTTCGTGCCAGCGAGCTTGATTTGGCCGATGCCCTTAGGCAGTGTAGGGTCGGAGCCCCCTCGAGCTGCCGGGTCCCAGGTGACGTCTCCCTCGTCGTGGGGCCAGTGGTGACCGCCTTCGCTGAGCTTATCCTTCAACGCGTGCTTCACCCCGTGGGGACAGCGGCGCGCCGGCGGCATACGCATGCTCGCCACGCTAGCGCCTGCTGGCCCCCGACCTGCCACGATCAGGCTCCGAGCTCGGGCTGTCATGTCGCCGTAGTGGGTGCAGACGACCTCCAGGTCGTACGTGCGGTATCCCAGCTTGCGCAGCACCTTGACGACGCGGGCCAGGTCGAGCTTGCCAGGGGCGTCGACCACGACGACCTGCGGCCTCGCCCGAGTGATGGCGGACACCAGCTTCTCGACTTCGAAGCCCTTCGGGTCCAGGGACAGCGTGCACATGATCCAGTCCACCCCCGTTGGGTTGCCTGTCATCAGTTCACCGCCTAGCTGCTCCCAGGCGCGCCCGTAAGTCCCCAGTGGGCTCCCTAGCTCAAGGCCCCGGCGCCCTTTGAGGGCGAGGCTGCGTGGCACTGCTGCCGGAGTCCTCAGCGCCCGATGACGGAGCGCTGACTCCGCAATGGGCCCATCCTCCCCAGGCAATCGCAAGAGGTGTTCCTTTGCCTCGGCCAGCATCTTCCCCCACTCCTCGGGCGGCTCGATGCGGGTCCACCCCTTGCGCAGGAGCTCGGAGTGGACTTTCTTGGCCTCTTCCCGCGACAGCCAGTCCGCGATGTCGTTGTGGTAAGTGCGGATGTACAGTGCGGTCGTGCTGAACCCGTGGCAAGCCTCTAGGCGCTGAACGAGGCGAATGAGATGCCGCGCGAGCGGGTGCTTGGGCCGCCTCTTGGAAATCCACGACCGCACGTTCATGTTATCGGCAACATAGAAGACCAGTTCGCCTTGCCACTCGCCACCCCTCGCGGCAGCCAGGGCCACAAACGCAAGCAGTTCCACGATGGCTATCGCCCAGTCCTTCTCGGCCCCCGGGTGGCTCAGCACGTCCTCCAGCTGGCGGAGGAGCGGGGCTGCGTCTACGGCCATATAGCGGGGTGGCACTGCTTTGCTGCCGGCCACTGCGCGCCCCCAGTCGATGCTGCCAATGGTCGTCGTGGTTGCGTCGCCTCCAGTCCATCTTGTCCGGGCGGAGGCTCCTGGGAGTGCCAGGCGCTCGCGCGGCCCTAGACAGGAAATGAAGCTCGCTTCGAAGGTGGACGCCCAGGCCTCGGGTGCGTCGAAGAGCACCCGCAGCAGCTCGAGGGTCTGGTCCCACTCGTCCCAGGCAAGGGCGATCTCCTCGGCGCCCCCTCGGGGCTCCGCCCATGCCGCCCCGAGCCCGCCTCCGAGGAGGCGGTCGATGACCGGCAGCTCGGGCTTGATAGCCGGCTGCGTGGCCACCCAGAACTGGGCGGACCCCCTCAGATCCTGGACGACCTTGATGGGAACCCGGCGGCACCCGTAGCGGAGCTCGTCGATCGCCAGGAGGTGGGCGGCTTTCACACACTTGGGCTCTGGAAGCCTCGAGCGCTGCTTGTCCACGTCCAGGTAGAGGCCCCAGACCAGCTGTTCTGCCTGGAAGGTGCCCTCCTCCGCCATCATGTCGACGTTGATCGCGTCGTCGCCCCAGACGCGCCTCATGCTCATGTCGCAGTCGGCTGCGCTGAGCCAGGGCCTGAGACCGACCAGTGGCTCGACCAAGACGCCGTCGTCCATCAGCCACTTGGATGACCAGCGTACTGTGTCGTTGACTTCGGGGTTCGTTGGGCGGCGCCGCCCGTGGTCCCACTTGGCACTCCAGGCGAATGCCATGTACTCGCCGGGCGACCCCGACCACCCGAAGACCATCGCGCAGTGGATCATGATCACGCGCGTGGCCAGGCCCACGGCGTCGCCCGGGAGGGAGGTGCCGAACTCGGCCACGTCCTCGTCGCGCACCCAGTGCCACTTGAAGGCCCGCGACACGTCCCGCTTGGCTATCACCTGCGGCACACCTGGGTGACGCGCGGACCACCAGAGCGACAGGCGCACGTGGGCTTCGTGCTTAGGCTGAAGCGCAGCTGGGTGCAGCTCCTTGGGCGAGTCCCCATTGGCGACCCGCATATCGTGTATGGGGCGCCCCTCGCTGCTCACCGTGCGGTCGGGCAGCATCTTAGGCACTCGCCCTGACGGGCTCTCGATGAGCTTTGAGGCGGACAAGGCCTCCTCGGCCTCCGGGGTGACCCAGAGCACGGCACCGTAGGACGTATCCTTCCAGGCTTTGGCGTACATCTCCAGGGCGTGGTCCCTCGCTGAAGCGTGGGGCTTGGCCATGGTGCGTCGCCTGGGCTGCTGCCTCCGCACGGGAACACCCTTGCTCGCCATCTCCTGGAGGTGCTGCCGGTGGTCCTCCTCCAGAGCCTCGCCGAACACGGGATCGAGCACCCCCCCGAGAGGATTCCCGAGGACGCGCTCCCGTTCTTCGCGGAGCCGCGCCGCGGCAGCCTCCACGCTCCCCGCGGCGAGGAGCAGGCGGTTCCCCAGGCTCGTCACCTCCTTCACCAGCTCCGGGGCGAACTCGGCATGTTCCAGGCACCAGCACAAGTACTCCTTGGCCTCCAGGGCTCCAGGGTGGGACGCTGCCGGCGGCGCTGCTTGGCGCCCGCTCTGGCATGCCTCCGCTCGGCTCCCGTGGTGCACGCCCTGGCCGGCATCAGCCGGCGGCATCTTGGGGCCTTCGCATCTGCGCCCGGGGTCCCTCGGGTCGGGGGCGGAGCTGCGCCCGCGGCTCTCGTCCGGAGGTGACCTCGCTCGCAGCCTGCCTCGGGTGGCGGGGGCCATCGTCTCAGATGCAGACGACTCCGAGCCACCGTGCGCTCCACCGGAGGGCCTCGCTCCCCCGTGGGGGTCCGCCCCCCCACCTCTCCTGCGGCTGCGGCTGCGGGCGCTGGGAACGCCCTGGCCCTCGTACTCCTCGATGTAGGTCCTCTCGGTCTCGACGTAGATGGGGTCCAGGGCTCCTCCCCCGGCCTGCTCGTCTCGCGGGATACCGAGGCTCTTCATTTTGACCTTCAACGTCTCGTGCTCCTCCACGCAACACGCCAGGATCTCGCCGAGCTGGCGAGGCTCCGGCGCCAGGGGCGGGTCCGTCGGGTCGGCCCCGGGGTATTCCCGCATCAGTACGTCGCTGATCTGCCCGATCCCGTTCAGATACAAGATGTCCGCGTGCTGGAGGTCGTAGCTCTTGCCACCTCTCCGTGCGTCGTTGAAATTCTTGACGAAGCGCCGAGCGGCGTTGCACTTGTGGACTCCCCCGCGGCAGGCTACGCCCGGATGTGCCTCGGCGGCCCTGCGTCCCATCTCGTCGGAGGTGGCCCCCGGGTCTTCCTCCGCCTCAGGTGGAGGGGGGGCTTCCGGGGGCGCCTGCGGGCTCTGGGGCTCTGGGGGGGCACTGGCGGCCCTCTGACCCTCGCGCTCCCGCCCGCGCGCCTCGCGCTCGAGCCGGGCAGCGCGGCGGGCCTGGACCTCGTTGCGCCTGATCTCCAGCTGCCCGACTACGCGTGCAGCGCTCTGCTCCTGGTCGCCGCCTTCGCTCGCCGCGCGAGCGTGTTGCCCCTGGGCTTCGGCGAGCTGCTCCTCCACCCGTATCAGGGCACCTGAGCTCCTCGAGGTGCCCCCGCTGGACGGGGGGACTGAGCTTGCTCGAACGCCACCCGCTGCTGCAGCCACCTCGCTGAACGTTGGGGCTGGCAGGCGGCTGCTGCTGGCCGCTGAGCTCGCCGCAGCCCCGCTTGGCCCCGCTGCTGCCGCTGCGGCAGAGGCCCGGTCGGCCATCCTGGCCGTGACCCTCCGCTGGCCTGCTTGGGCGATGGCGCCAGGTGCCGGTTGCTGGTCTCGGTTCCACCGGGGGCTCCAGCTGGTCCATTCTTTCGGCGGCTTCAGCGTGGCCCACAGCAGCAACTTCTCGCCGGGGCGCGCTGCCTCTTCGTCGTCGAGGGGTGGCCCATGTGTTCCTGCTGTGTCCTCGTCCTCCGTGTACTCGAAGAGGTACAGCTGGTCCGCGTCGAAGAAGCCCCCGGACAGTGCTTCCGAGACCTTCAGCCTTGCCTTGACCTCTCCAGCCTCGAACGGGCCCCCCTTGGCCCTTGAGCAGCACCCACTGGTCGCCCTGCTGCGGGACGAAAACCCGCACTGGGCTTGCTCGTGACGCCTCGTCCTCAGCCTCCCTCGCCTTCTTCTGGCGGCGGTTCTCCTCCTCCTCCTCTTCGGGGCTCTCGTCCCCATCGCCATCGTCGTCACCACCTCCGCCAGATCCGCCCCCTCCACGAGCGGCAGCTTCGCGTGCTTCACGCTTGCGCGCTTTGTTGCGCTTCCAGCCTCCTCGCTTGCCACCCCGCTTGCCGCCCCGCTTCTCGTCGCCACCACACGCGATCATGGTCGGCTCGCCGTCGGTCTCCACCTCCAACTCGTCCTCACCTTGGCGTTCGCCCTTTGAGCTCCCGCCGTCCTCCTCCGCCGCGTCTCTCCCCAGGTAGCCGTCCTTTGAACGACTGCCTCCACGGGGGCCCTTTGAGCCCTCGTCAATCTCGACCTCCATTGAGCTTCTCCATTTCGGGTGGGGCAGGCAGCAGGTGATGGCGCTCTGCCTCAGGCTGCCGCACTTCTCGCTGTGCTTGCTGATGGTCCCGCCCTCGGTGCCAGCGCCCTCTCCCGCGCAGGCCGGAGGCCGAAAAGAAGGGGGGGGGTTCTTGTTCCAGGGCGTCGGAACGCCCGGCCCGCGCCACCTTGCTTTCCAACTTCTCCTCCAAAGCCCGCGCCTCCTGCTCCAGCTTCTCGGGGGCGGTGCCGGCAGCCGCTGCCTTCAGCACGGCTGCCCAGGCAGCGCACAACCGCGGCGCATACTGCCCCGCGCGCTGGGTCCCCCGCATGCCCCGCAGTCCCAGTCCGAAGCCGGCGCTTCCCAGTTCCCCCTTTACCGCAGCGCTGAGCTGGGGGGTGCCGCTGGGGACGCGTCCTCCACCTTCCAGGTTGGGTGGGGCCTGCGTGCTGATGGTGAAGCGGAGCTCGCCCTCGGGGGTCCTCCCGAAGTAGAGGGCCCACTGGTTCTCAGGCAGAGCGGAGTAGTGCCGCTTGGCGCGGAAGTCGATCCTCGCCCAGTGGAAATTATCTGGGGCGGCCCGCGCGATGAGCTGGTTCACGCGGATCAGCTTGTCGTCCGGGGGCAGTGCGACGGCGACGCCGTCCTTGTCGAGGCCGTAGCACCCGCCGGCCTCGCCCAACTTGGTGCTGAGGTTGATCAACTCGCTGGCCTCGGTCTTGCTGAGCCGCATGCGCGTGTCGAGGTTGTAGGCTTCCACCTGGGCGTCCGTCAGATCGTACGGTAAGCCGCCCTCCAACGTGCGATGCGTGTGCATGCCTGTGCACCTCCTGGCCAGGATCAGGGCATAGGGGTAGAGCCCGAGCGATGCTAACCACCAGGTCCGCTTCTGATACCGATGTTGTGGCTCGTCTGGTGGTGCGAGTCCCCACTCGCACATGTCTGCGGCGAGGACTCGGGCTCCAGTCGTGTGCATCAGAGCTCGCATGCAGGGGCGGCCCCAAAGCTTGGGGTACCGGCCATCCCGCGCTGACGACTCGATGAGGAACTCCCGTCCTGCCTCGTAGCCCCGCCTCGCCCCTATGCACGCGAACTCCCCGAACACGTTGCCATCGATCTCGATTTGCCGCTCCCCAGTTCCATCTGGGCACTCGAAGGTCCTCGTCCCTCCTGCTGCTAACTGCCAGGGGCAATGGCTCACGCAGGGTGGGGCGAACTGCAGCACGTTGGCCTCGTCGGGACCGGGGGGCGCACTGAACTCTTGGTACAGGCGCTCGCGTACCAGCGGGTCGCGGATGTCGAACTGCGGCCTGGGATCCTTGCCAAGCAGAGGCTGCCCAAAGTATTCGACGGACTCGCTGGTGGCGATGCCCGCGTTCTTCATAGCCTGCGTCCAGCGCCCTGTGCCAGCAAAAATCTCCCGAGTCCTGAGTCCCCACGCGAACGTGGGTCTCGATCGCAAGGGCTCCAAGTCCCCGAAGTCTGGGCAAGCCGCTTCGGTGGGGAGCTCGACCACGGCGGGCGCCCCGCCGGCGGCTCTCCCACGTTGCTGCCGCTGCGCGGCGAGGGCCCTGCAGTGCTGGCACGGGGGAGGCTCGCTGGCCACCACTGGGCTGCCATCCTCCTCCGAGGCGAGGTATGTCTCCCAGCCCATGGTGGGGAGCTCCTTGAGGTCTTTCCCGCTCGTGGCCCAGGTGCGGATCAACTCGTCTGCCACTCGTCTGCCCTCAGCTCCGGGCGGAGGATGAAGGACACGCATATGCCCGCGATGGATGATCACGTGGCACTCCTGCTTGGGTCCCCCCGCCGGGAGAACCGTATCAATATCCAGGTGGCCCCAATGATCTGCTCGCCATACTCTGAGCACCACCTCCTCCAACGCTTCGCACGGGAAGAGGGCGACGCACCGGAAGTCTTTGTCGTGGTCGCGATGCACCGCGTCATGGATGTGCATCCGGACCTCGGCTTCCCTGGAGGATATCCAGGGTGGGGCGTCGGCAAGGCCCGCAGCTGCGTCGGTAGCCCTCTCCAGGAGGTCTCTGCGGATCTCAAGGGCCAGGTCCTTGACTTGCTGGGCGTCGGGTGGTGCTTCGAGCTGCACCCAGAGCTTGGCTGCCGCCAGGTGGAGTGGGAGGCACTGCCGTTCCTCCCAAACACCGGGGGGCACGTATAAGCGCTTCGCGACGCACTCGTCGAGGGGCAGCTGGTCCTGGTAGTCGAGGTAGTGCCAAGTCTGGCCCTGCACCGTGACGGAGCCCTGTCCCACCGACTTCTCAGCATTCCACCGCACTGGCGTTATGATGACGTCAGGGTCAGCCCCCAGGTTGCCAGCCTTCGCCCCGAGGCGGTCTAGAAGCTCGCTAGCCTCGGCAGCCAGGGTGGGCCCGCCTTGGCGCGTCGCCTCAAGGAGCACCTGTTCGACTGAGAGCTCCTCCTCGCGCCTGCGAGCGCAGGCAAGACGTGCCAAGACATGTGGCCGCATGTAGTCGCTGGCGTGGCTCACGGAGTCGAGCACCCCGCTCTCTTCGACGGCCTCGAGCAGCTTTCGCTGGGTCAAGGCTCCTTCGTCCGTGCAGACACTCGTCCCAACCAGGGCCGGGCTGTCGGCGCGCGGGTCCTCCAGCCAGGTAGCGTCGGGCCCTTGGGCGGCCTCACGAAGCTCCGACTCAAGCTCGGTGCACTGAACCTCGGCGTACTCGTCGGGCGGCGCCCAGCCTGTCTTGGTAGGTTGGCTTTCCGCTGCCCCCGCACCTGCAGCCCGTTTGCTGTCAGCCTCGGTCTTAGCTTGGGCTCTCAGCTGTGCGATCCTCCCGCTGACCGAAGCTGGGTCGATCTTGGCGGCGTTGCGGAGCCCACCTCGCCTGAGGAGTTGGCACTGCACGGTCCAGTGCACGTCCTTCAGGCCCTTGATGAGCTCGTGCGAATGCGAGCACCCTTGGGCACCCTTCTTGCAGCCTGTCCAGGTCGAGTTGCCCCAGCAGAGCGGCTTGCCCTGCTTGTCGCAGGGCGCGTGCCGGACAGAAAGCTTGATCTCCTGGGCGTTCAGCCGCTTGCCCGCAGGGTATGCGGCTCGTGCGGAGCTGGCTTTCGGCTGGGCCTTGGCCTTGGGCTTCTTCTTGGGGGTGGATCCTGCTCGTTGTTCCTGTGGCTCCGCAGCTGGTTCGTCTCCCTCTCCTCTGACCTCCCCGGCCTTGCCCGGGGCGCCGCGCACCCCGTGCATTGAGTCGTTGAGGACGGTCTGGAGGTTGCGCTGCTGCCGCGGGCGCACGACCTCCTGGTAGTAGCCCGTGGGGGACTCGAGATCGAAGACGTTGGGAAAGACGAACGCCGGGCGCCCGTCCGACCTGGGAGCGAAGGCCACCATTTTGAGATCCTCCTTCCGAGGATGGTCTGTCTGCAACACGCGCAGGAGGCCTCGCTTCTTCTCTCGAAGTCGCTCACACCAGGTCGCCCACAGCTCCTCCCACAGCTCGTAGACGAACTTGGGCGGGAAGGCGTGGTCGTCCTTCTCGCACTCCCGCGCGAGGGTCTCCAAGCAATCCAGACGCTCTTTGACATGCTCTCGTCCGAAGACGAGCCCAAAGAACCTGGTCATGTTCTGGGCCTGCCGCTTCCACTGGTCGAAGACCACGGGGGCCCTGGGCCTGGGTTCCAGCTTCGTGTCGTGCGGCGCGCTGTACTTGTCGAACGCGACCGTCTTGCACGTCGGGAAGTCCGCCACGGGGGCCGACCACGGGGCCAAGATATCTAAGCTGCTGCCGCCGAAGCTGAGCGAGGCGCAGGCCATCGCGATCCGGTTGGACACTGTCGTGGGCGTCTCGACGGCGAGCGCAGAACGTAGAACAGCTCGCGTCCGAGAGCCTCGTCGCAGACCTCCACGGTCAGCTGGCCACAACCGGGCGCCAGGTACACGTCCAACTCCTCGGCTCTCCCCAGCGCGGCCACTGTCCCTCGCTGGGCTGCCTTGTCGCCCTGACGGGCACTGGCAATCCCTTCCAAGGCGTGGAGCATCCTCGCGGTGTTCGCGTCCAGGGTTGCTCCGGAGTGCGCGAGGCCGAACGGGTCGCTGCCCCCGCCCTCCTCCGGGGCTCCCGCGGCGTAGCGCGCTGGAGCTGTGGTCAGACCTGGGGGTAGGCCCAAGTCGCTGATGTGCTGGTCGTAGCGGAACAGGGCCCCGATGTTCGGAGCCTGTGGGCGGACGACCGGGGCCAGCCCAGCCGTGGTGGCTGGGAGGCCGGCGTCCCGTGGCCCGAGAGTGAGCTGGGGGGGCGGCGGCTGGCGAGAGGGGCGGCCGCGCTTCGAACAGGGGCGCGCTGTCGGCCTGGGCGGCCGGCGGCCCCTGCGAGCGGCGGCGCTCGGGCGGGAGTTTGAGGAGACCCCCTCGGGGGTCTGCGGTCGTGAGGGCACCTGCTGGAGCACTTCCCAACTGCCGATGTGCCCATCGAGCCGCGCGAGCTCCTCTGGCTCGGCCGTCTGCTGCTTGAGGTACTGGGCGTAGCGGATGAGGCTAGCGAGCACCTGCTGGGCCTCCTCGTCGAAGCCGGCGGCCGCACTCTGCACTGCCGCTGCGTCGCTCGACCCACGGGCCTTCTCCTCCAAGTAGCAGGCCATCATGTCCCCGCCCTCGTCTCCTTGATGGCTCTCTCCTGATACGGGTGCTTCGGAACTCGCTGCCCGCCCGCCCTCGGCTGACGGGGGGCGAGAGCCGCGACGCGTGCACCCAGAGGGTGGCCTGGGCGAGCTGCTGCGATCGAGCCGCTGCCAGTGGCTGCGCAGCTTGGCATCCGCCTCTGTAGCTCTCGCTTCGAAGCTCGGGCTGGGCGCCGCGCCTCCCTCGGGGTGCCACCTGACTAGGTTGACCACCTTCTCACGGAGCAGCCGCCGGCGAGCCTCGCTGAGCGGCCCAGCTCGCCCGCCGACGGGGAGCCCGTGCCACGCCGCCAGCTTGTGCCAGACCTTCTCGGGTACGTTGGTCGCCGAGACGCTGATGCCGAGCTCCTCACAGCCCAGGGGCGCGTGGTGGAGCATCTCCTCGATGAACCCCGCTGGCAGACGCCCGGAGGGTCCCGGGGACGGTGCACGGATGACGACGTCAGGCTTCACGAGAAAGCGGATGGTGGGGCCGGTCGGGTCTTCCACCTCGAGGGCCAACGCGCCGTCGAGGTATTCAGCCACTGCGCTGGCCGCGGCGGCGTCAGCCGCCCTCCCTCTGAAAATCATCCACTGCGCTCCTTCTGGCCAATGTACCTTCGCCCGTGCGATGAAATATCGCCCGAGAGGCAGGGGTGGCGGAGTAGGCGGCTTGGGGAACTCTGGAACCGGCGGCGCTTCGAAGCGCGCGCTCTGCGGCCCAGCCGGCGCAGGGACGGGGTCGCCAGGGCTGGTGGGCGCCTCTGGAGCAGAGGTCGTCGGGGCGGAGCGCTCTGGCGCGCGACTCCCGGCTGGGGCCGCAGCTGCACGCTCTGGCGCGCGGCTCCGCGGAGCAGGGCTCCGCCGAGCTCGGCGCCGCAGCCCCGCGAGGAACCCGACTCCCGTGGGGTTGTCGTGGAGCGCCCGAGCGGCATCGCCTCCAAGGTGCTGCAGGCAGAGTGGGGCCCCTGAAGCCATGCCCACCGCCTCGCGGAAGCACGTCACCTGAGAGCACTTCTCGCCGTAGCGCAGGACCATGTAGATCTGCCTGCGATGCTCGCAAAGGCAGGCCGTCGCACTCCCTTCGCTCGGAAGCGGAAGGTCCGAAGCCCGGCCATCCTCCACCAACAGCACGGTCGGATCGCCGCGCGCGGCGTCTCGACAGCCCTCGGGCGCTAGTGGGCGCATCTTGCCCTTGATCATGAGCCCCACCTTCACCGCCTCGCAGGGGTTGTCCTCGGCGTCTACCTCGGACTCGGACTCCTGGTCAAGTAACCTTGCCACCGATCCCTGCACGCCGGGCTCCGCGTCGCCGGCCCAGTGACGGCGGCGTCGCCGGCGGCAAAGGCACGCCCCGCAACGCGAGAGCCACGAGAGGACGTACAGCAGCAGCTTGTAGACGAGGCCCAACCACCTCCAGAGCCAGACGAAAATCCGACAGGGCGTGAACCTCGAATAGTCGCCGAGATCCACGATGGCTTCGTTGTCAAGGGCGGCGTACTCCTTGCAATGCAGCTCGTTCTCGCGCCCCTTGCACCCGGCACAGCTGGTGGAACGGCACAGGTGAAGCCAGCGCGGATCTCGCTGCTCCAGCTCGCGCCTGAAGCCCTTGTCGCTAGCGCCCTTCACAGAGTCATACTCAACCCATAAATCCTTGGCGATTGATGCGCTCCGGGGACTTCATGTTGAGCTTGAGCCGCGCGACCCGGTAGTCGACCCTGATCATGAAGTCATTCTGGCCGCGCTTGGAGCCCCTGCCCTCCTCGATGCTCTTGCGGTACCAGTCGGTCGTCGGATCGGCACCTACAGCTGGGCCGTGCCACGCCGCGTCGGTGAGGGGCGGCGCCGCCGGCGGGACCAGCTTATCAAGCTTAGCCTCGCCAGGCGTCTTGCGCCTCGGGCAGGGACAGCACGCCAGCACCAGGCCGCATGTCCAGGCTGCCCAGCTGCAGGGTGCGAAGAGCGTCCTCAGGCTGTGGGCCAGGAGCGCGACCACGCCAGTGCCGGAGAGGATCGCCACGAGCCCGGCGATCAGCGGCCACGCGGAGCCGAACAGGTAGAGGCCCACCTGGTCGGCCATGTACAGCACCCAGCCGCCGTCGGAGCTCAGCCAACCTCCTGCCTCGCGAGTCGAGAAGGCGGACCTGCAACTCCCCACAGCCCGAATGGTACCTCCCCCCATCCCCTCGGCGAACCAATGCGCGCGGTTGCCGATGTCCCTCCAGCGGATGCCGAAGAGACCCCAACCCCTGATCCAGGACGACGGGTCCGAGTCGGGGGGGCCGGGGGGAGCGCGGGTTGGACCTTGGGGAGGTGGGTCGGCCGGCGGCGCGGATCGCTCGCGCGGCGGACCTCCTCCGGCACCTCCCGCGGGAGCTGCATGCTCGCCTGCTGGGTGCGCTCCGATCGGCGGCGTGTCCACGGAGGTGGGGACCAACGTGCCGTCGAGCCAGAACGCCCGCATGTCCACGTCCGACATGTCGTCGTAGTACGCGGACTCGGCCTCGTGGTCGGCGTCGACGGCCTCGGCCGCCCCCGCGAGGATCAGCAGCAGGGCTGCCGCGCGCCCGCAGCGCCAGCCGGCCTGCGGCGGCGCCGGGGCCTTGGGGCAGCTCCTCCAGGTGGGCCCCGGCGCGCGCACGCGCTCTGCCGCCCTTGCCTGGCACCGTGCCGGCGCCGGCGCGGGCTCGCGCCTGGCCGCTGGCTCGGCGGGGGGGTTCGGCAGCCTCGCCTCGGCGGACGCCGCCTCGCCTCCGGGTGCTCCGCGGCTGGCGCGAGCCGGCGCCGCTCGGCGCTCGGGCCCCCCGCCGCTGCGCAGCTGCGCGCCCGCGGGCGGCGTCGCTGCCGCCCCCCAGCCGCGCGGCGCCAGGCGCGGCATCATGCGGCCGCGGGCGCCCCTGCCAGGCCTGGACCCAGGACCTGGAAGTCTTCTGGCCCTCTCGGGGCCCGGCCTTAGGCCAACTGAGGCCGACCCCCAGCTTGGCCTTGAAAAGGCTTGAGCCGCCAAGCGGCGGTAAAGAGAGAGGGAGAGAGAAAGGGCAAGCAAGAGGCAAGGGCAGGAGCAAGGGGACCGCAAGTGGAAGCCCGCGCCAGTTCTGGGAGCGGGGAGATCCATCAGTTTTACCAAACATCCTATTCCCCACCTTCGGCGACGACAGCAGCGAGGAGAGCGCGCAGATCGTCGACGAGCATCCCGAGGAGCCCGCCCACCCTGGCTCGGAGCAGAAGTGCCACATCATCGCCGACGCGATCGAGAGCGATGGCAAGGAGGCTCTCATCGTGAAGGAGACCTGCAGGTGCCCAGAGTGCATGAAGGCTGGCAGGCTGGCGATTGCCGACCCCCGCAAGGGGGCGCAAAGGCCGGAGACCACGATCGAGCGGAGGCGCATCAGGGGAAAGACTGCTCCGATAACGGCCTCCAGCAAGCGGACCCAGCGCCGAAGATCGCTACCAAGGCCGCCGAGCCGATGAAGTCCAATATGAAACAGCCCGCAACGCAAGCATTGCGGGCGGAGATCGCGCTTCCAACGAAGGTCGATCCGCAAGACGGCGTCGGTAGTGAAGCCGAAGGAAACTCACATGCTACAGAACACCCGCTTGTCGAGCTTCGTTTGCGGCCAAACCGAGAAGCAGAGCAGCCATTACTTACGCAACATCAATCGCGTCTGTGAGCTAACTAACAGAGGCATGATCAAGAGTAAGTTGCAGGCGCGCCAATCCCTCCTGCCGTGATTGCTTCAGCACAGTATACACAAAGAAACAAGAAATTTGAGTCGTCGCATAATCGCTCACCGCTAAGATCCAGACCTAAATTATCGTGTCATCGCATGCGCACCTCACCCCAAACAGTTCTGTCCAAACCCAACCGTTCCGTCCCCCCTCCCAAGGGTTCCTTGGGGGGGTTCTCAATCTCAGTTTTGCCAGTGCTCATGAGAACAGCCTCCTCTGTAGTAGGCTTGACTCGTGGTTTCCCATCCCCTCTCCCTCCTCTTGAGGGTCGCGTGGATCGCGTGGATCCCTGAACGCTGAGCGGGAGAGACGGGGGGCACGGGAACAGAGGAAAGAGGGCTTAGGTGGATGAGGGGTGACTGTAGCTGCGTTGGCTCAAACTTCACCGCGTCGACCGTCGCCAACTTGCAACCACCGCCAGGCTCTCAACTTCGAAAGCTAGCATGTCCACGCTTCCGAGTGGTCAGATGCCGCTGTGCCTATTCGGCATACGGGCCAAGTCAGAGGGCGACGCTGGAGATGGCCAGTCGGGGAGTGCCGCTCCACGGATGATGGCAGAGGCCGCGGTGCCGCCTGGGCCGTCAGAGGAACCCCCCGCCGTGCCGATCGAACCGAAGGAGGAGGTTGCCACGGCTAATCGCTCAAAGCCACCGCCTTCAGCAAGCGGCTCCGGCGGTGCGTGTGGCGGGGCCCCAACCGCCATCGGCAAGTCTTTACATGGCAAGGTCAACGATCGCCTGCGCAGCGCCCCTCCTGAGCTCGAGACAGTATGTATTCCATGCTAAAGAAGGGCGACCCGTCGGAGACGCTGGAGTGGGCAAGTGAGCTCATAGATCAGAAGGGCAAGTACTCGCCAGACTATCTCTCTCGCAATCGCACCTTTCAGGAGGCGCATGCCTGTCGCGAGACGGCTCAGTGGAAACCGTGGCAGGAGATGGCAAACCAGTTCGGAGAGGACGTGCTGCTGGAGATGATCTCGGCGAACACAGCGCAGGTGAGGCCGAGCGAAAAGCTACCTCCAAACACCAAGATCCCCTGGCCAAGACTTTGGAGGTGCTGCTGGTGGAGGAGACAAAGGAGAAGGTTCGCAAGACGACGGACACGAGGAAGCTCCATGAGCGCCAGGACATCACCTCAGAGGCGCACGAGGACTCCGCGAAGGAGCTCGCCATGGAGAAGGCGAAGTGCAAGATGGGCAAGGCTCCTCGCGAGAGGTTTGCTGATGGTGCATCCGATGCAGCAGCTACAGTGCAGATGGGCATGGATCCCAAGAGCAAGGCGGTTGTCCAGAGCATTCGCAGGGCCCACGCTGCTTGCGATAAAGCAATTCGCGAGTGGGGTGCGACGGTCACTAAGAGCTCGTCGCACAAAAGCACCAAGGGCTGCAAGTTCGAGAAAGACCTTCTCGCGCTCCAGAACACGGCCAAGGCTCACAACGAGCAGCCCGCCGACCTGGCGCAGACCTGCCTCCTCGGCGAGAGCTTCAGTGACGCGCAGATCCCGGACGGAGCCGACCTGCGCAGGACCGTCGAGACACTGCTCAGAAACGGGAACGACAAGGCCTCCGTGATCCACTCGACGGAGGCGGTGCGAGCTGGCAGCATCGCAGGCGACGCTCGCCGCCGCCCGCAGCGATTGGCGACGGCGGGGGGGCGCGGGCGAGTTACAGGCGCCCTTGCAGACCTGGCTCACGACTGGCACGGGGCCCTCGCATGAGGAGGCGAAGGGCGGGGGGGCCGGACGGCGGAGGAACGAGGGGGGGCGGCGGCAGAGGATGAGGAGACGAGGTCAAAACCCCGATGAAATTCAGACCTGAATTCAGATCTGAATGCTCACATCGAGGAAACCATACCCACACACACACATATATATATATATGGATACTAGAACCATCGCGCGCGCTTCGCTCAAGTTCTAGCTAGGATAATCGCCATCGTCATCGTCACCATCCTCATCACCATCATATCCGGCGTCATCGTCAGCGACATCGTCATCATCACCATGACCATCACCATCATCACAATCGTCACCATCACCACCATCAGCAGCAACATCGTCATCACCATCGTCATCATCGCCATCGTCGTCATCATCGTCAATATCGCCACCTGAATTATCAACATAATCATCCTCATCATCGCCATCGTCATCATTATCGTCGTCGTCGTGATCGTCGTCATCGTTATCGTCATCTTCATCGTCATCATCTTCATCATCCGCCCACTCCTGCATCACAAGCACCATAAACAGCATCGCCACCATTACTATCAGCATCGGCGTTATCATCCTGACCATCAGCAACATCATCATAATGATCGTCAACATCACAATCCTCAACGGCATCACCGTCATCGCCATCATGATCGTCAGCATCACCACCATCATCATCATCACCATCACTCACATCACGATCACCATCATCAACATCATCATCAGCAGCATCATCATTCCCACTGTCAACATCATCATCATAATCTTCTTCCTCAGCATCATCACCATCGTCGTCGTCAACTTCGTAATAGTCGTCATCATCGTCATCATTTTCGTCACCGTCGTCTCCGAAGCTCCCCCGCCGAACTCGAGGATATTTCCGCAGCGTCTTGCATGCCGCGTGAGCAGTATTGGGGATTGAGCTTGTGGACCTGAGGCCGCCCTGCATAATCATCATTGTCATTATCACCAGCGTCTGGAAGCCTTGCGGGGCCCTTTCGGCGCCTTTTGAAGGCCTCTTGGAGCTTCCTGGGGGCCTCTCGAGGCCTCTTGCGGACTCCTGGGGGCCTCTTGGGAGCTTCTGGTGGGCGAGGGCTCGAAATGTCAGTTCGTGTTCCCCATCTGGGGCTCCTCTTGGAGTGTTCTGGGAGCTCTTTTGGGCCGTCTTGGAAGCTTCCTGGGCCGTCTTGGGGCCCTCTTGGGCTGTCTCGGTGGTCTCTTAGGGGCCTCTGGGCTCGTCTTGAGGCGATCTTTCGGGCCTCTTGGGCCGCCTTGGAGCGTCTGGAAGCCGAACTGGGGAGAACGCCAAAACCCTTCAAAACCAACTAAAAATCAATGACAATTTCCTATTGGGTCCCTCCTGGGAGTGCTGTCGGAGACCTGCTGGGACGCTTTGGCAGCTTTTTAACAGTCTTGGAGTGCTCCCTGGCCGCTTCGGACCTCTCTTGGGCTGTCCTGAGGGCGTCCTGGAGCCATTTTAGAGGGTCCTGGGAGCGTCCTGGCGTCTCCGGCGGGGGGGTGACCACAGCCATTGGGCAAAGCGAGGCCCCCACCTGGTCCAGGACCCCCTCCCCATTTTTTAAATTACCTAACAGCGTAGACTGATAGGTTTCTAGTAGGATCAAAAGAGGGCAGCAGCTTACTCCAAAGGGGGGTCTGGGCGGATGTCGGCGAGCTGCCGGGCGGACGCCGGGCGGACGAACCGGGATTGTTTTTCGCCAACAATCACACACTTCGTGCTCTTCGACCTCCCAAAACTCCATTCCCCGGCCACATTTTGAATTACCGGACGCAACAGTCACACACTTCGTGCTCTTCGACTTCCCAGAACACCGCTCCCGGGCCACATGTTCAATGCCCGGAGCCAACTGTAGGCCACTTCGTGCTCTTCGGCTTCCCAGAACGCCATTCCCGGGCCACATTCGGAATGCCCACTGAGATGAACGGCGGATTATATCTTGGATATAAGTTGAGGACGCCTGTTAGTAACTAAGTTATAACTAAGTTATAACTAAGTTATAACTAAGTTATAACTAAGTTATAACTAAGTTATAAATTGGCGCGTTTAATAGTGACTGACAGCGTCTGAGTTATAAGTCAACCTCTAATACCTTATTAGAGCTCGCTGAGTTAGTAAAAGTCAACAGACTTAGGAGGTTGAATTATAAGTCGGGTTATAACCAAGTTAGGTGACTTATACTTAACTCAATTAGCCCTGAACTCTTCGACTTAGTAATTGAGTTATAATCAAGTTATAAGTCGACTTAGCTAAGTCGACCTAACTCGACTTACTAAGTCGACCTAAGTCGAGTTAGCTAAGTCGAACGTTCGAGTTACTAAGTCAACGTAGTTCGACTTACTAAGTCGAATTGTTTCGACTTATAAGTCGACGATTTCAACTTATGTTTAATCGTTTAACATGATTTTGTAAAACGATTAAGAACGGTTTTTAACATGTTTGCGGCACCTGGCCATCCACAACACCAACGAATATGTTGAGAACTTGTGATCCTGATTTTCCTCTGGTAACAAAAGGGTGTTTGTTCTGGATCCACCAACGACAACATAATTTTGAAAGAATGGTGCTCTGGCTTTTGTCTGGTAACATGTACATTGACAGTCAAGACCCTAGAACTCTCATCAAAATGCAAGGCGGCTCGGCTCGTAACTTATATTTTTTATGTTCAAAAAATATGGACGATGTGTGAAATGCCAATATCTACATCGTAAGCGTACGTCGTAATCGTATCTAGCGCGCGTTACGCTCTCCACCTTGCGCCTGGTTGCGGGCGCGGTTGCGGTTGCGGCGGCGTCCTTCAGCACGCGCTTCGCCATCTGGCGGGCGACGGGCACGGGGGGGGGGGAGGGAGGAGGGGAAGGAGGGGGGACGGGGGGGGGGGGAGGGAGGGGGGGGGAGGAGGAGGAACAGGAGGAGGTACTATGTGTATTTATGTACTATATATATTTGTACCATGGGCATACCGTATAATATGTATGTGCATTATAGATGCATATGTTGGGGGGAAGATCAATGGATGCAAGGGGAAGAGGACGGGGCGGTGCACGGGGGCGCGAAGATAATCGCATCTCTCGGGTCGCGGCCTGGGCTGGAGAGCCGCCCTTGTCCAAGGCGGCCCCGCGTCGGGGGGGGGGAGGGGCTCCTCCTCCTCCTCCTCCTGCCCCCATCGCCCTCCTCCTCCCCCCCCCCCCCTCCTCCCTCCTCGAAGACGACGACTACGGCGACGACGAAGATGGGGAAGGGGAGTGGAGGATGATGCAATGCATGATGAGGAAGAATGAACGACGGAGGAAGAGAAGGGGGCGGCTTCGACAGTCGACTTTTTTTGTTCGACAGTCGATTTGTGTTTGTTTTTTTTCGACAATCGATTTTTGTTTATTATTTTTTCAGCTACGCGCCCCTGCCATGATAGTAAGGCACGATGATCTTCACGGTCGATGGTGGAATGCGCATGTATACAACGGGCTTGACAATCGACGTCGGGTCCAAGACCACGTCTGGCGTCGCCGATTCATCCCAGATGGTCCAAGTCCCAGGGTCCACAGCGGCAGCCTCCCGCACGTGGACTGCGATGAAATCGCCCATCGCATAGAACAACACAACTCTACCTAAACGAAGTGCACCGCCAGTGCGGATGAGCACGTAGTCGCCCCTCTTCACGCCACCACACTTCAACGCAGCCGCTGTAGACGTATCCACCTGGATGCCTGCGATATCGAGTTTACGGCGCTTCGACGTCGATATATACTGCTCGTCGAACTGGAACCGCCCCTCGACAACGTCTTGAACGTAACAGTTTAAATATCCAAACGGTCGTGTGCTCGACCTGGTTGTAAACGTGCACCACGGTCGTCTTCACGTCTTTGTGTTTCCGTTCTGGCGCAAAGCACGAAATCACCCTACCCAGTCGAAGTAGGTCGTCGGGCACGTGCACCAAATGATGAAACTTCACCTTGATAAACGTATGGTACAATCGGCGAAACAGTACCGCGTGCTCTGCAATGGCCCCCGAAAGCGTGGCGTGCAATGCGCCCGTCATATCGTCCTCTCCTGATAGGAGCCCCAACATGAACGTTAACAGCTCGAAACATCGAACGTGGTCCGCGGGCACGCGGCCAGAGCACCTGTCCCGAAGAAATGCCAGCAACAATGGGCAAAGTCCGAGAACGTCGCTCGCAAACAGCTTCACGTGGTCGTTCGCTATGAAGTTCTCCGTGAACCACTCTGGCTTGGGGGGTGACGCGGTCAACTTGGGATGGATGTACAAGCGCGCGTAGGCGGCAATCTCATGCATATCGATATTCAACCTCTTCAAACACGATGTGAGCGCCGCAATCTGAAGCCCCGCAACGCCATGCGATACCAGGGTGTGCTGCCAATCCCTGATGTAATTACTCACGGGGCGCAGCACGCTTCTCAAACGAGGATCGCACAACATCCCATGTTCATTATAACTAATGCCCAGCTTCGTTTCGGGCGCCTCCACCTTCGACATCGATATCTGCCCGACCTGCGATACCAAGATCTCGTGCATTCTCCAGAACGTGTCGTCGTCCAGCTGCTTGAGCTTCGATTTATCTATGCAGTCCAGTCCGACGGTGTACTGGCCGTCGGCGTAGCCAGTCTTGTGGATGAAGTTCACCACGTTCATGCACGAGATGCAGGGTTTCAGCCCTGCCGCCCCTTTAATGGCCAAAAACTCTTTGTGGCCTTTTTTTTCATCAGCCATAAAACCGACCAGGCGAGCACGAAACACCCGCACGGCACTCCCATGGGGAACTACAAAGCCGTGTGTGAAGTTATGAGGCCCGTCAACGAACATGGCGACGATAATATGCTTCAAGAGGGCGCTCACTCCCCCAGGAATTCTCTCCACCAGCCTGGTGCGAAGCCCGCCCAGGCAAAACCAGCCCCCCGTTCTATGGAGGAGCCAGCCTGGTAGCTCCAGAAAGGTGTAATAAAAATTCCACAATTGGCGCCCAACATCAGATCTCAAAGGGTTGCCTGGCGTCATCTCGTCACCGTAAAACACCAAGCTACAAGTACACAAAGGTGCCTCGTCGAGCGCAGCAGACAGCATATTGGCAAACTTTTCGCTGATAGTCGACATATAGTGCAGAAACGCAAATGGGTGTACATATTCCCACGGCCCGATGCCTGGGACATCCAGTGTCTGCACAACAGGTCCGTATGGCGTCCTCGCGCGGCCATGCATCTCCGCTGCTATCCTGCACTGGCGTAGCTCATCTCGTCCTCCGAGCTCCTCGTCCCTAAGCATGCCTTTCCTATTCAGCGTCTGCAGGATGCGGGCGACGCTCGCCTTCGAACCCCGCGAAGTGGCCAGAAGCTCCGACCGCAGCTGCATCCTCGTCTCATCATCGATGTCGATCGTGGCGGGTGCGCCCCGCTTCATGTTCGCAACGCTGAACCTGAAACGGCTGTGGAAGAATGGCGACGGCTGCGATGATACTAGAGACTGCGCGTGAGAATGCTTATATGCATGGTGAATGCAAGACGTTGTTGTGGAAATATTTATATTTGTATGTAGATGCATGTATGTATGTATGCGTGTACGCATGTATGCATGCATGTGTATATGTATGTATGTGTATATGCATATATGTATGCATGCATGCGCGTTTGTATATCTATACATGTATGTATATGTACACGTGCCGACATCGATGCACATCCCTCGCGCGCGCAGCGGTGCGCGTTTTCGGAAGGAGGGCGAACCGTTGTCGCACTCTGATGCACCTTGGCAAGCTACCTTCGGCATGCCGCAACACAAACTTGCACAGGCGCAGAGAATGATGGCAGACACAGGGCCGCAAGTGAAGTCCCGCATTCACGCCACTCGAAGCGGCTGACGGGTCGCGATGGGAGGGGACGGGGCCTGCTTATTCGAGCGGGAAGGGGGGGGTCCGAGGCGATGCCGTCTGTCGGCAAACGCCCCCATGGTAGCTCCAGAAAGGTTTAACACAATTCCACAGCATGCGCCCAGCATCAGATCTCGAACGTCGACATTTGATTTACGATTTCGATGTGATGGTACTTTCGCAAAGCAGATCACACACATCGTGTGTATTTGTGTCGCTCTGAGGCGGCTTGCAAAACTGGCGCACAACACTCGACACACCTGCACATCACTTCCATTGGGCACTATATTATACAAAGCCGCGTGTGAAAATCTGAGGCCCGTCAACATGGCGACGAGAATATGCTTCAAGAGGGCGCTCAGTCCGAGTCCTCCTCAGCCGCTGCCTGCACAGCCGCTGCCGCGCGCCTCGAGGCCCGATGCTGGTCTCGCGTCAGCGCGTCGTCGCTGGCGGGTCCATCGCACCCGGCGTCTTCGTCACCGTCTCCACCTTCACCACCTCCACTGTCCTCCTCTTCCTCATCCTCATAGTCGTCCTGGAACATACCGCTATCGCTGTCCTCGCCCTTCTCCTCGGAGGGCGAGGTGAACCCCGACCCCTGTTCGATGCATATCTTTCGCTCCAAGCGCCGAACTTTGCTCCGAATCTCCCCGATGCGATTCATGGTCTCCACGTGGCGAGCCATCACGAGAGCCTCCAGCGCCTCGATTCTGGCCAACACCTCCCCGAGCCCTCCCCCCTTTCCCCTGCCCTCCCCCCTACCCCTCTTCTCCCTCTTCCCTCCTCTCCTCCCTCTTCCACCCTCATCCCTCTACCAACCTCCCAGCCCCTCCTCGCGTATGGGATCAGCCGAGGCACTCGCCATGCCCCCCCCGCGGCGCGGGGGCCTGCACTTCTGCTAGACGTAGTGCGTCAAGCCTTTGAACTGGAGTCAGCTCTCCGCCCGGGCCTAAAGCAACGGATATCGATGTCGATGTTTCTATCGAGTTCGATGTCTCTACTGGCGTCGATGTCGATGCTTTTATCGATATCGATTTCTTGCATCACAAAACCCCCATCTCAATGCTGGCCGATGGGCTTTCCGACGGACGGAGCTCGACCGCGGGGCGCGCAGGCAAACCGGCCATAGGAGATATATCTTTGCCTCGGGGGTCCTCCATCCTCATTCCTCCATCCTCCATCTCCCCCTCCACTCTCAATCACCCATCCCCCTCCTCCTTCATGGTGATGGTGGCGATGATGATGATGGCGATGATGCTGCAGATGGTGATGAAGAAGATGATGATGATGGCGATGATGGCGATAATGATATTGTGTTTTGTTCAAAGCGCGTGCCATACATCCCCAGCACATTCGTTTATCGTGGGCGTCGATGTCGATGTGCGCGGTTACCCACGCCACCTCGGTATCGCTGGCATCAAACCACACCGCCCATCATATTGAAAGACACACTCCGTCGTCGATATCGATTGCGCCGTCAGTGGCGTGCTGATCGCACTACATGCGAGATTGCACCTACAAAAAGAAACGCCTCATGCCTTTGCGCTTATGCATTGGCTTAGCTGGAGGCATGCCCTGCAAATCCAAAGCGCACAACAAGGCGCTGCACTTCTTGATGTCGAGCTTCATTCCGAGATCATCCTCATCCCGCTGGTGGTTTTTCAGCATGACCATATAGTGCACACGGCTACAATAGAAGCACACGTCGTCCTTCCCATCATCGTCCTTCTTGCACTTGCACCCCGCCTTCACGTAGCGCCTCAAGAAGTGGTTCCTCAGCTTCTTGCGGTGCCAGAGCGTGCCCCAATACTGCGGGTATAAGATGCCGTCCTCGTCAGCCCGCTGCTTGATCTGCACCAACTTCCACGGCGTGGGCCCCTCCAGGTACGGCGCCATCTTGACGGCCTTCATCGGGTGGAACTGCACCTTCTTTGCCATGTCGCCCGCGGGCTTGGCGGGCTTGTTTTTCTTCAGCGCTGGCTGGAGGCCGAGCTCGTCATCGCTCAAGTCCATGCTCGGGCTGAGCGTGAAGCTCGGTGGAGTGGGCGCTCCCCGCATGACCTCGTCCCTCGGCGGGAACGGCGCCACATTCTCCAGGCCTGTCGGGAGCGGAAACCGCAGGTGCGGAGCCGTCTCCGTCTGCGCTGCATAATTGGCGAAGGACATCGACACTAACTGCAAGGATCGACCGGCGATTGCGAGTCTACGTGGGCTTCGATCGTCGACGTACAACTGCAACGAGCCAAAATGGCTGGGGAGGCCGCGCTAGACGATACAGGGGGCGGCCTCGGAGCAGAGTGAGAATAAGATCGTAAAGTAAGATGGTATACCATGATAGTAGAGCACGCCACGATGTACGATAATCGAATACCTTTATGAGCTCGTCTCATCTTCGGCTCCAGGCTTCCTATATCTACTCTCTACTATCTTACTCTCACCCTACAGTCGTTTACTGTGTTACTGCGGAGGAGAGAGAGGGAGAGAGGACAATAACACAATGGATTTGTTCGGTTCACATTGAGGCAATCAGAAGGGCGCCACTCCCAATGACGCGCTGCGTGCAGACGCCTATGGCGATATCGATCTGAGTCCGCGTTGCCCGACGTCGATGGCTGGGTAACGTCCCCGCGGCACATGCGAACCTGACCGTCTGCGCACTGAACGAAAAGATAACACACGATGCAACTGCACATGCAAACGCTGTTGCCCTACACCAGCGTACAACAATGCTCAGCTGAGCGGGGTCGCGCTCCAATCGTGACTTCACTACGACGAGCGCCACTCCGTAAACTTCGATATCGATATATCTGCGAACAAAACGATTGTATCGGCGTGCCCTGCAGGGAGCGCTATGCCCAGCGTAGCGCACCACCTTAATTCGGAACTCGGAGCGCTGCTGCACCGCCTACCAGTTCCCCTTGTCACCGTCGATCCACTCGACCACAGCCTTCCACGCCTTCTTCTCGTCGCCGCCGTACGCGCCCCAAGCCCCCCAACTGAACATCTTGTCCCAGACAACGCCCACCTTCTTGACCCGCCACTTGGAGTTCTTCTCGTCCGTATAGATGGCATAATCCTTGTAATAGATGGGGGGCTGCTTCTTGAGCGCGGGTAGCGGGGGCGCCTTGGTCGACGTCGATGTTGGGCAGGCCTTGGCCTTGGCCTTGGCCTTGGCCTTGCCTTTGGCCTTGGCCTTAGCTTTGGCCTTGCCCTTGCCTCTCGTCGTCTCGGTCTCCTCCAACATCTTCTTGATGTACTCGTCGATCTCCTCCTGCCGTACCGCGGGCCCCCCGCTGGCAGCGGCGGGCTTCTTCATAGCTGGATGCTGCTCCTCATCGTCTTCGTCGCCATCGACTTCGGCGAGCGCGCGCTTCCTCGAAGCTTGGAGCGGCGGCGTCCCCGAGCCAGGATCGGGCACGGCGCCCTTTGGGGCGGGCGTCGTCGGCGGCTCGAGGGACCCTGCTGATGAGGTCCTCCGCAAGCCCGATGGGGGCTCATTCAAGAAGGTCAGCGGGATGTCGCCCTGCCGCGGACCCCCTTCCTGCCGATGTGGTGCCCATGAGCTGGCCGAACATGTTAACCATCGTGCTCATCTGCTGCATGAATGCGTCCTGGTGCCTGCTGTTCGGGTTCGGGCGCTCGAACGGGGCCATGCTGCTGCTGCCCCCCGAGGGGTGCTCATGTATTCCGTTCGTTTTGCGGGCTTTCGTGATCTGCCCTGCTTGCAGGAGCAGGGCCTCGCTAAACTGAGGCTTGGGGAGCACGGAAGCCCCGAACACCTGCGGCTCGATCTCGACGAATTGCGACACGAGGAGGGGGTAGTTGCAGACAGACGATTGCGCCGAGCGCCTCGATGCACGTTTCTTCTTGATCTGCTCCTCTGGGCAGCACGCGACCCCCGTCGGGCGCCCAGCCTCGAGCATGTAGCCCCGTGGGGTGCCCTAGGGGGGGCGGGGTCGTCTGGTTGAGGCCCCTGGATCGCCAACAAATTCAACAAAAGGCGGGGCAACATCTTGAAAAAAGCTGGGTGAAAACCTTGGCCCGAAACATGAGATGGCGATGTGGGCGGAGAGGGAGGGGGCAGTGGGGATGGGGAGAGAACGAGAGTGTGGGTGATAGTGGTTACTCGATGTCGACACGTTCGGGGCCTCTCAATATCGACGTCGCCTCGTCCTCCTCCTCACCCACCTTCTCCCCATGATCCTGCCCATATAACCCCCGACCCCGATGCTGAGACCTGGGCGCTCGATGCGGGGGTCGCGCATTCGACGTCGAGTGCATGCGATGTCGATGTCGAGTCCTTGAGCTGGTTCTTGTACTCGAACGCCTGCGCGGGCGCAGGCTCCCGACCCGCGGCGATCTCGCTCGCGACCACGAGGGCGGCCAAGCGAGGCACCGTCTTCTGGTCGGGGTAGTGCAGGCCGAGGGTGTGCACGAAGTACTCGCCAACCTTATCGAGCTTCGCCTCGACCCCCAGGTGGGGGTCCTGTAGCAGCGCCCACATCTCCGTCGTCAGGTAGTGCTCTGGGTACTGGTGCGTCTGGTACTGCACGTTGAAGTTACGCCCGTCACGCTTGCCCGTCATGGCGATGTCCATCGTCACCGACTCCGTTACTGCAGTTATCAGCTCGCGCTTCTGGGCGGCCGTGAGGATGTCTGTCGCGTTGATGGCGTGTACGGTCTGAGTCGCGTCATCCCTGGCGCAACCACCACGACGGACGATCATCTTCACGTGGGCGACCTGGCGCTCGATCACCTGGGCCCGATCCGCATCCTCCATCTGGGCGGTCACCGCCCGCGCGAAGTCGACGACGCCCTTGAAGGTGGCGAGGCACGACGCCCTTGCAGTGGGTGCCGCCGCCGCGCTCGTCATGGCGATGCCGATGCGGACGCGCTTCGATGTCGATGGCGCCTAGGCGCTACGAGCCCAAATGGTGACGGCAAGATGGTGATGCATAAGGCCCTGCCCCCTCCTCCAGCCCCCCCCCCCCCCCCATCTTCCAGCCCACCTCGTCCTGACCTCCCACGCGGCCCATGAGGCGCTGGGCGTACCAGTTTGGGTGGCCCGATTCGCGACCACCTCGATCGCAGCCGACGTCGATGGGTGACGAGGCGATGGTGACCATCACCTCGTCAATCCACGGCGAGGTGATGGTCATGGTGACCATCACCTCGTCACCAACTATCTTCGCTCATGGCCGCTGGGGTGGCTGGACGCGCCCAACGATTGCCCATGTCAGCGCTCGCGCGCGCCTCGTTCGGCACCCCGTCGCATCAATGGTCCATCGCTCGTCAGCCTGATGTCCCCCCCCGTTTCCCCCACTCCCACCACCTCCTCATGTCGCTCCCACTCCCCATCCTCCTCCTCGACGGGGGGGGCGGCCTGCGCCTCGACGGCGCCCGCGACGCGCGGCGCGGCGGGGGGGCGGCGAGAGAGCATCAGCGAGGGAGCACCGATAGTCGATGCGACGACGACGACGACGACCACGATGAGGGCCATCGCGAGACCAACAGCGCGTTGCACAAACAGTTCAAGGAGATGGGGGGGGGGGGTCGTCCACGAGTGCGCGGCGAACGCGCGCCAGGCACGCTGCCACCGACGACGACGAACGACGACGACGACGGCGGCGGCGGTGACGAACGACGACGACGACGACGGCGGCGGCTCTGTTTTTTGCATCTGCAGCGGCGCCGTCTCTAGCCGAGATCGACAGTCGACTGTGCCCTGCTCCTCGCGCTTATCATCTGCGGCGCTGCGAGGGCCTCGGCGGGGTCCTCGAAGGCCTTGACTGCGGTGCCTCGCTGCGCGACGCCACGCGCGGCCCCACCGCGTCCTCGACCATCAAACTCGAAAACACAAGTCGACATCGATTCAGCAGCAAGCCGCGAAAGAGGCCCCATGTACCCTAAGGGGCCCCGAAGAGAGGTGGCGCCGCACTTAAATGCACACCGCAGCCTCGCACCGTGAGCACGGGAGGTTGCGTCTAAGGTCGTCGTCGTCAGCCTACCGACGCCACTGGCCCGTGTGATACTGCTGCTCCAGGGCCTGCCGCGCGTTCGTCACGCACTTGTGAACGAACTTCGACGGGTTCGTGAGGCTCCCCATCGCCCATCTTCTTGAACAACTTGTGCAACACGTTGTTGGCCTCGCGATGACCCTCATCGCTGAACTGGGCCAGGAGGAAGACGCTCTGCTGGGCCGTCTCGTCGATCTCGTATCGGCGAAGAAGGCCGAGCCAGGCGCGAGGGTCCCGCTCGAACGTGGCCCAGACGGGCTCCTGCACCTCCTCAGCGACCGCAGGCGCCTCCTCCGCGGCCGCCTTCCATCGACTTCGATGTATTTAGCAAGCCTGTATTTCGATAGTCGGGGGCCATATGTGCGGCCAGGGACTCGGGGCAGGGGGCGGGGTCATGACCACTCGGGGGCACTCGGGACCAGGTGGGGCAACGCTGGACTACAATGTGGTTCACGTGAAACGGCCTTCTGTTCCACCTCCATGCTCACTGGCGTTGCAGATGATGAGTTAGCATCGACAGTCGAGGTGGCTTCGCCAGCTGCTCGAGGATCGACTTCTGATAACTGCTCGGCCTTGGCGCCGCCATTTCATTCGTAGGAGGGGAGGGGTCAGTTGTTTCGACATCCAAGCGGAGGAGGTCTCAAAATAGACTTGGCACCCAGAATGAGGATGAGGGAGAGGATGACGATGGGGAGGAAGCGGGGGGGGGAAGGGGGAGCAAGATGAGGGGCAGATGGGCGGTGGGCGAGATAGCTGGGTGCGTGAGCGAACTGAGACAGACGTATGTGCTGAGACTCCTGGACCGCCACAAAAAACAATGAAAGGTCGAGCAAAAAAAACTAAACGTAGACCCCCCGCACTGGAGATGGCGATATGGACGGTGAAGGAAGGAACATAAGGGAGAGAACGGGAGTGCGGGTGGTAGTGGTTACTCGGTGTCGACGCTTTCGGTGCCTCTCGATATCAACGTCGCCTCCTCCTCCTCGGCCACCTCCTCCTGCTCCTGGTATCTCTCCTCTTCCTCCGCATCGTCGGACTCGCGGGCGTAGACCCCCCGCGTTGGCACTGGGCGCCAAGCACTGCTGGTCCCCGACTTGCCGTAGACGGGGCCAGCCTCCTTGCCGCCCTTGGTGCCGCCCTTGCCGCCCTCGCCGATCCTGCGCGACTTCTCGGCCCGCGGCGGCGACCCTGGCGGCGGCACAGGCCCGACATTGCGCACCATGTGGTACTCGGTGTAGACCCAGTCCAACAGGCTCTTCCACGCTGGGTACGCCATGTGGTCGTCCCTGACCGCCTGGCTCGCGTAGAGCTGAGAAAAAGGCGCCTCGCCGCCCTCCGCCAGCTCCCATGCCTTCCCAGGCGCCATCCACGCCTTGACGCTCTCCAGCATGCTGATGTGCCCGCGCTTGCCGTACTGCTCGCCCGAGTTGAAGATCTTCGAGTTGCACGCGCGCGCGTGCATACCCTCGACCTTGTTCCTCGACAGTATGAAGTTCAGCATCGCGTTGCACATGCGGCCCACCGTGTCGCTGCGATGAAAGCCGTGCTGGCACTCCACCAGGACGAGGATCGACGGCCACTCCTTGACCTTGTAGTTCGACACCTCGATGACGATGTCCTTGCACGCGTCGACGAACCCTGATTGTGACATCACCGTCTTCTGGGTTTGTGCGTGAAGACCGTTCTCCTTGTGTCCGATCGCCTTGCTCGGGTCTTTCGTCAACAAGCGCCTGACGTCGAAGCGAATGACGTTCGACCCCATGCGCTCGCACTCGTGCGCGGTATCGTTCACCAAGTCCTCGTGGATCTGGCCATAGGTGATGACACCCACGACCTGCGCGAACTGCATCGAGCGGCTCTCCTCCATGGCGCAGGAAGGGTACAGGAAGAGAAGGTTGTAAGAGTGCGCTGCAGCACAGCCGAAGGCGCGCGCGTGCACTCAAAGAGCCGCAATGGCTAGTAGGCGATGGTCGATGGGCCAGCCTCGATTGTCGAGTGTCGATTGTCGATCTGGAAGATAAGCCAACTGCAGCCCAGCAATTCGCACAGCGACTTTGAGCTCCCCTAAAGGCGCCAAGGCCAGTTCCGCACCCAGCAAAACCCGCCAGGGCTGCCCAAGACACAGGAACCCAAGGGCGAGCAAGCTCACCACTCCCAAGGGCCCAGCGAGGGCAAACCCATCAGGGCGACGAATGAACCAGGACTCCAGCCTGGATTTAGAATATGAATAAGGGGAGCTCGAGACCGCTTCTGAGACACCCGTGCTCTTCGACATCGATTGCAGCTGGCTCCAACTCCAGGGCACAATGCAACATCCAAGGCAATATCAAGTGCAATCGCGATGAGGCAAGTATTACCACATACTATGTGCACCTATATACGTACACATATAACACTCATGTAAGCATTGCCACATAGTACCTGCACACATGTATATATATATATGTAGAGATATATAGACACATCCCCCTCATACGCAGAGATATATGTATACATAGACACGTGTATATATATATGTGTAGATATATATGTGTAGAGATATAGGTAGAAATATTACAGACCCATGTATATACGTAGAGATATAGACAGGCCCAAGAGGAGCAGTCTCCACCACATTATATGAGCAACAGGGCTTGGACAGGACGGGTGAATGAGGAGGACGCCGAGGAAGGAGGAAGACAAGGAGGAAGGAGGATGACGAGGAGGAAGGAGGAGGAGAACGATATCGATGCTCTTTTTTTCGTGCCAGCCCTGTCACGAAACTCTCAGTCGTCCTCGACTTCGACAAGCTCCTCTTTCTCGTCGTCGGCGGCAACGCCGTCGGAGGTGCCAGCATTGCTCTGAGAGTCCTCACCTGCCTGAGCTGATTCGAACAACTGCATCGCCTCCGCCGCGGAGCTCGCTGTCCTGTACCTCGCGCTCACACGGCCGTCATCGCCTGTACGTTTCAGCACGAACTGGCTCTTGGTGTAAGAGAAACTCAGCCCAGGATAATCCTTAGTGTCGACCTTGAGCTCAGCAGGAACCTTCTCGGACGGATGCTGCCTGTGGACGATTCCCGATTTGATCTCGACCTCGCAGCACGCCTTCAAGTACATCACGAGGTCCTCCTCCAGCTGCACATACAGGGGGGTCCCAGGCCTGTCGATAATGACCTTGAAAGGGATGCCCTTGATGTCGCCCATGGTCGGACCATGTACCGTCGCTGTGGTGCCCTGAATCTCGTCGTGGTTCGACCTGAATCGTTTCTTCCATGTCCTGGAGCCAGGCGGCGGTAAGGATGTCTTCTCCATTCCGTGAACGCTAAGCTGGTCCAAGGAGGCTAGCAATGACGATCTGTATGCGTCATCTCTAAGGCGCTCCAATGTTTCACAAATCGATGTGTTAACAAGAGGCCTGATGCCCTTGGAACGCGGATGCCCAAGAAGCTTCATCACCACATCGCAGCTCTTCTTGAGGTGAAAGAATACACAACCGTTTAGCTCCCTGCAATTGTCCAGAATGACTGGCGAAGCCATGTGAGGGGCGCGCACGCGAACAACTTTGTCCACGCACCAGGCCATAGCATCCACCATGTGTCGGATATCGATATCGACGTATTCCTAGAAGCGCGCGGGAGCGCATCTACATCTGGAGCCAAACAAGCAACGCGCGACGTCGAGCGATAAGCGCATGCGACTTTCGATTGACGTGGCGTCGTGAACCGCGTTCCCCGAAAGAACAAACACACAAGGTTTGGAGCCTAAGCGTCTTAAGTAAGTTGTAAGTGGTTTAAGTGTATACGCGGCCCTGGATAAACGTTCTAAGTTTCGAGCCCGACCGCGATTTGGAACTGGGCACGGCGACGACGATGACGCCGACGAAGCGGACGACGACGACGACGATTATGTATATTTCGTGGTAACTATTGCAAGAACTCCAAAACTCCATGGGAATCCAACAGTCCATGATCGATGTCGATGCCTCATCTCTACATCGCTCCACTGCTTCGCAAATCGACGCGTGCATGTATGTCTACCTGCTGCGCGCTACTTTCTTCATGGTGGACACCTCGATGGTCGGCGGAGTGGGCCTCTTCCGCGGGGCAGCGGTCGCGACCTTGGGAAGCGCGAGCTCGTCTCCAACGTTCAGAGCCATGACGTTGGTGACTACGGGGGCCTTGATATCGTACACTTTAGCGTTGCCCACAGATACGGCCACCGAGTGCTTAGTGATGGCGCAATTCGGCTTCGTCGACTCCGCGCTGTCCACGTGCCTGATCTTGAAAGCAAAGCTCGGCGCTTTAGCGCCAGGGTCCGAGAGGGCGAAGGGCCCCGCGATCCTCTCATCAGGGCTGGGCACATCGAAGTAGGGGCGATCGCTCTCGCCGCACTGCTTGACGGTCAGAGCCGCCGGCACGATGATCAACTTTTTCGCCTGGAACTTCTTCCTAGAGAAAATGCCCATGTTGGGTTTGCTGACTGCCATCAGATCGCCCCCATCGACTTCGAATTTCGACGTCAAAGATATCATGGCCATAGCAATTGCTGACTTGATGTTGATCGCGACGAGATCGGTAGATTTAGAAGCTGCGTCATCTGGCCACCCAGCGAGCAACTCTTTCTTGGTTGTAGTAAAGCAGTACTTCTCGATGAACTTTGGAATGGGGCACCGAATAACGATGCGGTGCAAGGAGCCATTCTGCATCACCTCCCGAATCCGAACGCCATCCTCCGACATCGAAGCTATCTTCCACGCGTTCCCTTAGACCGAAGGTGCAAGGGCACAACTCATGCACAGGGGGGCTAATACATGTAAGACTTTTAATGTGGCGTAGAGGGGTGGCGGGTCCAAGGTGTTTGAGGGAGTTAGGGGGGGAACCACTGAAACTGGTAAACCACCCGTAGCTCGGCCGCGCCATTGCACCTTCATCGTCCTTCCTCAGCCTGATGGCGCCATCAACCTTAAACCCTCTCTGCTCCAAGAGGCAGATGTTAGCGTTCGCCAGCTCCCCCGTGCTGGCGTCGTACTGCAGCATGCCACTGAAGGGGGTCTGCTTGACGGAGTCCCCATCGGCGCCGCTGTCGTGCTGGGCCGACTGGCAGGTATACGGGTTGTCGATCTCGATGGTACCATTTTGTTTTGCCTTCAATGCCTCGATGCACTCGTGAGCGACGCACTCGATGTTTGCGCATCGCTCATCCAACTTTTTCCCTAACAACACCATTGCTATCAACTGGTCGGCCTTACCTATGATCGGAATGCGTTCAATCGTATCGACGTCGATCTGCCTGGAAACGCTGTGAAGATGCCGCAAGGTCTTCTCTGCTGCCATCGCTTTAGACCTCGCCTCCGTGCTAGCGAAGAGGGACGCGATCTCTGAGCGGGTCACAAACCTGCACATTCGACTCTGCACGGACTCGGGGGGGCCGTTCACGTGAGCCTTGACGACGGCCATTGCCAGGTGGGGCATCATCTCCGTCGCCGCGAGCTTTGCCTTGCACAATGTCTCGAACGCGCACCCGCCCACCAGGCGCCCATCGGGCGCGCACCTTGACACGAACTGCACGAGGTCCTTGATGAACTGGCCCTGGGACCCCCCGCCATATTTCGCCACGAAGTCAGCGCATGCGTCGATATCGTCAACGTACTTCGATTCCGATTTGCTCGCCTCGGTCTTCACCCTCGCCCAGTCGATTACGGACCCGTCGCGCCCCTGCTCGGATGCAATGGCCTGGATGTGAGGCAAGAGCTCGAAATGCGTTTCTTCACTCTGCACCTGGCCCGTCGCCTGCTTTGCCGACTGGATCAAACCTGGAAGTTTTGGCCAGCGTTCCTCTGCCTCCTTTTTCACCATCAACCACCTCAGCCCAGTGTCAAGTGCCTTTTCCATTGTTTATCTTTGCTTTGGAACTGCCCCGTGTTGATGCGACCGTCGATGTCGGACAACGTGTTCTCCTTCGTCTCAACTCTCTCTAAGCAAGCCACCAGGAACTGATTTGTATGCCCAGAGCTCACGCTCCCTGCGATAATCGATTCGGGCGGGGATTTGCCAAACAGATTCGACGATCTCTGAAACTCCTGGGTATACTGCGCAATCGTGCCATTCTTATCTTCGATGCAAACTGAACCAGCCGTTGCCGCGAAACTAAATTTGTTCCTCGCGATCTTAGCCCCCAGCCTGTGCACCTCGTAAGCCTCGATGCCCAATCCATATCTGTTTGAAGGGTGGATGCCTACTTGGTGAGGTTTTAGATACAGCCACACAGCCATACCAATAGAAATTAACTTCTCGAGGATCACATCTACCATTCCGGCAAGCCCATCTGCTGACGACAATGCTTCCTCGATGAGGCCGTCCAGGGCATCGACCCCGTCAGCGAACGACGCCATCGCGCGCTCGATATCGAGGACGCTGCAGGAAATCGAGGTGCGACTCTCCTGGCGCCACGCGGCTGCGGGCCCGACTTCGATGGCAATCGAGTTCGATGGCATCGATTCCGATGGCAAGAGGAAGGAGGGGGGGAGGAGAAGGAGGAAAAGGAGGAGGAGGAGGATGAGGAGGAGGAGGAGGAGGAGGAGACGGATACCGACATGGAGAGGAGGGAGAAGAGAGGAGGGGGAGGAATAATGACTGGCACAAGGGGGGGTAGGAAATGATGAGGGGAATGAGGAAGAGGAGGATGCCGACGACGAGGAAGAGGAGCTGGAGGCGAGGAAAGAGGGAGGACGAGGGCGGTCGCGGTGGGAGGGGGCCGCGGCGCCTGGCACTTGTTGCACGGAGGGGCGGGCGGCGCGCGCGCGCGCCGCTCGCCGCTCCGACCGACCAGACCGATCCCCCCCCCACCCCTATATACCCCCACCCCCGCAACGATAATCGATGTCCTCTTCGATCATCGATGTCCCTCACCGCGGTGGGGCGAGGGGGGAGAGGAGGAAGGCGGGGCTCTCTAAGGCAAGAGCAATCCGCGACCGTGGGAGTTACCATCATCGTCGTCGTCATCATCACCATCATCACCGTCAGCATCGTCGTCGTCATCATCATCATCGTCATCGCCATCATCACCATCATCCTCATCATCATCATCATCAGATCTCTCTCTCTCTCTCTCTCTCTCTCTCTCCCTCCCCCCCCCCTCCCCTTTTTCTTCTCGCTGCAAGGGGCGCCCTTTCTCGTAATGGCTGCTCACGACGCTCGCGAGCGTAACAAGATCGTTTCACGATCCGTTATTTTGCGGGGGCAAGGGTGGAACAGTTCACGAACGTAAAGTGCGCGCGCCTTCAGCGCCTCCGCTCTGCGTTTCTTTTCTTTCTTGCCTGCGTCGCGACAAGAAAGAAAAGTTTTGTTGCTTTTGAAAAAAAGTTCAACAACCACGAAAAAGGACACGCATGTGCACACGCGCGGCGCGCCTCCTTCTTCTCTTCAATCGCGGGGTGCTCGTGCGACCCGTAGAACAGACAATTACAAGGCAGGGGGGGCGCGCGCCGCGCTGCTGCTGGTGAGAGTATCGCAGGCGGCGCGCGCATGCATCGATATCGATATCGACATCGACATATGATTATGCATGTGCATACATGCGCATGTGTACGTGCGCGCGCGTTATCTACATCCCAATGCGTGAACGCACCTTACACGCGCATATGTGCAAAACTATGTGTGCACGAAAATGATCATATGTAAGCGTGCGTGTGAAACGCTGTAGTATATGACTGAATCCCATGATGAAAATATAGAAAACCACACATCGAAAATTTACTTTGGACATACTAACTCGGGGCTAATTCGACTTAGTAAGTCGAAATAGTTCGACTTAGTAAGTCGAAATAGTTCGACTTAGTAAGTCGAAGAAGTTCGACTTACTAAGTCGACAACTTCGAGTTATAATTCGAGTTATAATTCGACTTATAAGTCGGCTGTCGACTTAGCTTTTAGGTTACAACTCAACTTATAAGCTGACCTAAGTCGATCACCTAAGTCGGTTATGCTAAGTCGGCCTAAGTCGACTTATAACTCGACTTCGTAAGTCGCCTAAGTCGGTTAGTAACTCACGTCCTCAACTTATATCTAAGATATAATCTGCCGTTCATCAAAGCAGAGCCAACTGTAGGCCACTTCGTGCTCTTCGATTTCCCAGAACACTATTCCCGGGCCACATTCTGAATGCCCGGGGCCAACTGTAGGCCACTTCGTGCTCTTCGACTGCCCCGAACGCCATCGCCGAATGCCACTCCTGCCACTCCTGGCGCACATTTTGGATGCCCGGAGCCAACTGCACGCCGCTTCCTGCTCTTCCACCTCCCAGAATTCCATTCCCGGGACGCATTGTGGAGAACACGCCAGTGTAGTCGTAGTAGTACTCGTGCGCCTCTCCTCCTCCTTCTACTCGCTCCTCCTTTTTCTTCTCTCATCGACGTCAGAACCCTTGCCTCCTATGACGTCCTCCGCTGGCCTGGGTGGTCTACTCAGGTCGCGGAGGGGAATAGGAGGGGGGTCGTTGCCATGGCTGGTTCCCTCGAATTGACGACGGGGAGGGGGGGGGCACCGTTCCCTCGGATGGGCACATCCCCCCCACCAAGGGTCTCCGAACCCTCCCTCTCCGTCCTTTCCCTTCTCCCTTCTACTCGTAGAGTAGTAGTAGTAGTAGTAGTAGTAGTAGTAGTAGTAGTAGTAGTAGTAGTAGTAGTAGTAGTAGTGGTAGTGGTAGTAGTAGTAGTAGTCGTCGTAGTCGTAGTTAGTCGTAGTCGTAGTCGTAGTCGTAGTAGTAGTAGTAGTAGTAGTAGTAGTAGTAGTAGTAGTAGTAGTAGTCGTAGTAGTAGTAGTAGTAGTAGTATAGTAGTAGTAGTAGTAGTTAGTAGTAGTAGTAGTAGTAGTAGTAGTAGTAGTAGTAGTAGTAGTAGTAGTAGTAGTAGTAGTAGTAGTAGTAGTACGCCTCTCCTCCTCCTTTTTCTTCTCTCATCGGCGTCAGAACCCCTGCCTCCTATGACGTCCTCCGCTGGCCTGGGTGGTCCACTCAGGTCGCGGAGGGGGATAGGAGGGGGGTCGTTGCCATGGCTGGTTCCCTCGAATTGACGACGGGGAGGGGGGGGTGCACCGTTCCCTCGGATGGGCACATCCCCCCCTCCAAGGGTCTCCGAGCCCTTCCCTCTCCGTCCTTTCCCTTCTCCCTTCTACTCGTAGAGTAGTAGTAGTAGTAGTAGTAGTAGTAGTAGTAGTAGTAGTAGTAGTAGTAGTAGTAGTCGTAGTAGTAGTAGTAGTAGTCGTAGTAGTAGTCTAGTAGTAGTAGTAGTAGTAGTAGTAGTAGTAGTAGTAGTAGTAGTAGTAGTAGTAGTAGTAGTAGTAGTAGTAGTAGTAGTAGTAGTAAGTGGTAGTGGTAGTAATAGTAGTAGTAGTAGTCGTCGTAGTCGTAGTCGTAGTCGTGTCGTAGTCGTAGTCGTAGTAGTAGTAGTAGTAGTAGTAGTAGTAGTAGTAGTAGTAGTAATAGTAGTAGTAGTAGTAGTAGTAGTAGCAGTAGTAGTAGTAGTAGTAGTACTAGTAGTAGTAGTAGTAGTGGTAGTAGTAGTAGTAGTAGTAGTAGTAGTAGTGGTAGTAGTAGTAGTAGTAGTAGTAGTAGTAGTAGTTACGCCTCTCCTCCTCCTTTTTCTTCTCTCATCGGCGTCAGAACCCCTGCCTCCTATGACGTCCTCCGCTGGCCTGGGTGGTCCACTCAGGTCGCGGAGGGGGATAGGAGGGGGGTCGTTGCCATGGCTGGTTCCCTCGAATTGACGACGGGGAGGGGGGGGTGCACCGTTCCCTCGGATGGGCACATCCCCCCCTCCAAGGGTCTCCGAGCCCTCCCTCTCCGTCCTTTCCCTTCTCCCTTCTACTCGTAGAGTAGTAGTAGTAGTAGTAGTAGTAGTAGTAGTAGTAGTAGTAGTAGTAGTAGTAGTAGTAGTAGTAGTAGTAGTAGTAGTAGTAGTAGTCGTAGTATAGTAGTAGTAGTAGTAGTAGTAGTAGTAGTAGTAGTAGTAGTAGTAGTAGTAGTAGTAGTAGTAGTAGTAGTAGTAGTAGTAGTAGTAGTAGTAGTAGTAGTAGTAGTAGTAGTAGTAGTAGTTAGTAGTAGTAGTAGTAGTAGTAGTAGTAGTAGTAGTAGTAGTAGACCGAACAGCTTTTGCTGATAGCTTTCTAGTGGGATCAGAAGATAGCATATGGACTCCTCATGTTCCTTTTTGCTTGTGATAGCTGTCTTTGGCTTACAGAGTTTTTGCCACGGTACTCTTCTGTGGTGAAAAGGCGCCAGTCTCGCGATGGCATCTTCAGCGTCAGCTTCTCGTGGTGCTTCTCAGCCTGCGAACGAAAGCCGACAGGAGCCCGCGGTCGCCACTGGTCGCTGTGCTTCTCAGCCTGCGTCTTTCACGATCGCCTCCTTCAACTTCGGATTCGATCAGAATATGATGACTGGGAAAAGGGCTGGCACTCACTTCTCCAACTTTGCCCGCGTGTGCGCCACAATCGTCCAGGACGGTGATGCTGATCTGTTGTTTGCTTGCGAAGTCGGTGCGTCTCGGCAAGGCCTCAGCAAAGCGATGGCTGACGCGGCAGACATCCTGACGAAACCGTTTGGCGACAATGTCTGTTTCTCCGAGGTTGACAACTACCTATGCCTGTGGGGATTCGGCGGTGCTTCTCAGCCTGTCGATGTTTCCCTGCAGGGAGACAAGCGTATCCATCACATCCCAATCGGGAGACATGTGGACGCGGCGATCACACGGTTCGATGTGCAAATAGAAAGCCATGGTAGAATTCATTTGATTACTGCCAACTTGCACATCGTTTGCGGAGCGAAGCCGCCGTCGGTGCTGACCAGACAACGTGAGGTCAGGCTCCTCCGACTCTACCTGGACAGCCTTCCAGGCCCGCAAGTGGGCGCACCAGTTGTCCGCGTCATTGTCGGCGACAACAACCTGACGTCCACGCAGGCCCGCGTTGCTCTGCAGCGCCACGCCGATGACGAGCAGTTGCGGGATGTGTTTGCGCATCCAAGTGATCGCCAAGGTGACAACGTGGCGGTCTCTGGGGCCACTGCGCAGTTCAAGCCCATCGCTGTTGGCACATCGTACCAGGACCGTGGCATGCGCAACGATTCCCACGATGCTGTTGCAATCGCCATTACTCTCCCTGGTGCTTCTCAGCCTAAGGAGAAATATAGAAGCGGAAGATTGCCTTAGGAGATTTCGTCGTCTCCGATACTGCTTCAGACAAAGCCGAAACTGAAGTCGACTGGGAACCCTTGCCAAGCCGTTCTCCTTCGCCAGAATGGCAACCCATGCCGGGCCGCTCGCCTTCGCCGCAGCGCAACGAGCTTGACGATGCAGTTCATCAGCGCGCGCAGGAAGTGCATCGTGAGATGAGGGAGTACTGGGAGCAGATGTACGAGGAGAGCTACGATCCCAAACTTGCCCATCAGCTCAGCCTTGTGCTTGTCATGAAGAGGGCAGACGCTGGTGCTCCTCAGCCTGGCGATGACTGCGACGCAGCCTATGCGTCGCAGGAAGAGACTGCTCGGGCCATTCAGGCTGTTCTGCGGATCCGCCACGACTTCCTCCGAAGCAAGAACAGCACGAACATGCGCCATGTCCTTACTGAGGAGGAGCGCGGGGAACTTGTCAAACGTGCTCGAGAAGAGTATGAAAGTTCTGCCTTCCAGGTTCAGCTGCAGAACCGAGATGCCGAGAAAGGGGCAGCGAAGGGAAAAACGTCAGCGCAGCAGGAACGCGGCGCTGATCAGCCCGCGAGCAAAGGCAAGGGAAAAGGCGAGGGCAAGGAACAAGGCATTGGCAGCCTCCGTAAGTTCATCAGAGAGCAAAAGCGCAAGCGATGGTGTCGGCATCTGCAACGCGTTTCCGGGACGAAGCAGATCTGGGAGGTCCTCGCCTTTTCCGGCCGCTTCGACGTTGACATGCTCAAGCGAGCCCTGCACGTCGAGCCCAGTGATGCACCCGCAGAGCTCGCCGATCCCAACCAGGTCTCTCAGGAAGAGCGCCGCCGCCTCCATCGTGACAAGGCGGAGGCCATTGCGCGCTACAACGAAGGTGAGCGGCTCTATCGCCATCGGCAAGAGGTGCAGCGTCGCGGCGCTAGTCAGCCTGCAGACGATGCCACTTTCACTCGCAGGCAATGGGATGCATTGCGGAAGTGGGAGAGCGGCGAGTTGCTCAAGAACCGCAACGCGGCGATTGTGGCGCTGGGACATGGTCGTCTGCGCACGAAAGAGGGTGATTACCTTGACATCGGCGGCAGCGCCGGAGGTGGATCCCGGCGCATCATCGATTCTTGGCAGCCTCCAGATTGGCGCGATTTCCTGGAAGACGTGCGCGAGAGGCGATGGATCCAGGCCTGCTTGCCCGCGGTGCTTCTGAGCCTGCGGTGTTGGAATGCTACTTGCAAAAGTGATTCCCTGCACGGCCGCGCGCAGCTTCTCTGCTGAGGAAGACGAGGAAGAGGAGGAAGCGAGGGGAGAGGGCGCGCAGGAGGAAGAGGAGGAGGACGGGCAAGAGGAGGGCGGAGGCCGACGAAGATGAGGTGGAAGAGGAGGGGGGACTCTGTCTGCCAGTCTCTGTGGTGCTTCTAAGCCTGCAGGCTTGCCTCGCTTTCCTCTTTTGTTCGTCGCCAGACTGGCGCGATCTAGTTTCAAAAGTGCTGCGCTGCGCGGCCGCCTTCAGCCTCTGTGCTGACAGGACGAGGAGGAGGAGGAAGACAAGGGAGATGACGAGCAGGAGGACGAGGAGGAGGGGCAAGAGGAGGGCGGAGGCGAAGGAAGATGCGGTGGAAGAGGAGGGGGGACTCTGTCTGCCAGTCTGCGCGGTGCTTCTAAGCCTGCAGGTTTGCTTCGTTTTCCGCTTCTGTTCGCCGCCGGACCGGCGTGATCTGGTTCCAAAAGTGATGCGCTGCACGACCGCGTTCAGCTTCTCTGCTGAAGAGGACGAGGAGGGGGAGGAAGAGAAGGGAGAGGACGAGCAGGAGGAGAAGGAGGAAAAGGAAGAGGAGGGCGGAGGTGGAGGAAGATGAGGTGGAAGAGGAGGGGGGACTCTGTCTCTGAGTCTCTGTGGTGCTTTTAAGCCGGCAGGGTTGCCACGCTTGTTCGCTTGTGATCGCCGCCAGACTGGCGCGATCTTCGAGAAGACGAACAGGAGAGGTGATGGATCCAACTCTCCATGCCCGCTGTGCTTGTCAGCCTGCAGTATTGGAAGACTACTTCCAAAGGTAATGATATGCTCGGCCGCGTTGGCACGGTGCCTGCGAGTGTCCGCGATGCTTCTTAGCTTGCAGTTTTTGCCCGTTTTCTCGCTCCGTACGCTGCACTCATGTGTGCTCCTCGTGCGTGTCCGAAAAAAACACTTCGAAAGAACGCAGCCATCAAACGCAGCATTCATTGATACATAAGCTCTACTTTAAACAATCATGGTCATCATCATATCATCCACTTCAAACGCTTCCGTGAGCACGCAGTGAACGTAGATACCAGAGTCTCATTTGAAACTGCATTCGTTGATACCGAGTGCTTGTTTAAACTCACATCCGTCGATTGCAGACTTTGATGCAAAAGTCTACAATGAGAGTCCGAGTTGAATATTAATGAAATCGCCATCTGAATCTAAATGATGGTGCACGCATATATGCTTTTACACATCGCTGTTAGGTTGCTTTGCTGGGATAATATATATATATATATATATATATGTATACATATATATATGCATACATACATACATAAACAACTATATATATACATACGTAAAACATGTAGGATTGTGTAGACAGGGGAAGGACAATCTATAGAAACATACGTACGTCGTCCAAGGCGCCTCGGAAAGCGCAGAATACTCCTCCAAGGCGCGGAATCATGTTCCCCGACCGCCTTCCGGGAACATGATGGGGACGACCTCCTGAGGGCCTCCAGTGGGCCTCTTGGGGGCCTCTCGGAGGCCTGTTGGGCTCTCCCTTGGGGCGCGCTCAGGGCAATTTTTGGGCATCTTGGGGGCCTCTGGGGGCCTCCGGGGAGGCTCTTGGGGGCCTCTTGGGGCCTCTTGGGGCCTCGCGGGGCCCTCTTGGGGACCGCTGTGCTCGCTTAGGCAGTCTTGAAGCCCTGTCGGGGCTCTCCTGGAACCGTCTTGGGCGGCTCCTGGGCCATCTTGGGGCTCTCCTGGGCCGTCTTGGGACGATTTTGGAGGTCTCTTGGGCCGTCTTGGGGCGGTCTTGGGGGCCTCTTCGGCCGTCTTGGAGCGGTTTTGGGAGAGTCTTGGACGGTCTTGGAGCGTCGGAGCCCCGAAAAAGCGAGAAGGCCAAAAACCTCGACAAAATAATAAAAATCTGCGCGGAGTGGGCGTCAGCCGAACGGATTGAAACACCCTTTTGACTTGAGCCAAAGCATCACCGACAGATCACCAGTGCTGACACAGAGCAACGGGAATCAAAATCTGGCGGGGCATTCCTCTACCAGATGACCCTGCAGCTCGCTACAACATCATACTACCATGCAGGACCCTAATGTGTCAGCCAGGGTTGGACTACATTGCACCTGACACCCCTGAAATCGCCGCACCTCCTCTCGACTCGCGCATGCTCAATCGCAAGTCGACTCGGCATCTGTCAGGTTGCAGTCCTCGCGTGCTCAAGGCGCACGCACTCTGAAACGCACCGATGCTGCCTGATCTGCTTTGCAGGCCTGGCCAGGACTTAAACGCCCCGAGAAGTGCCATCGGCGCGAATCCACGTTCAAAACTGCCTCACTCTCTTGACCCGCGGCCAGTGCTGTGGCCTCACCAGGCGCACCTGGTCGATCTCCAACAGCTTCTGGACGCAGTGGCCCTTCAGCTTCGGGATCGCCTTCACGCCCCTGGAGTGCAGCTCCTTCTGCAGGTCGTTCAGCAGCCACTCCCAGTACGGAATGATCTCGAGCTCCTCCGTCTGCGTGGACTCCACATTGCGCCGTTCGCCAGTGGCGCTCCTCGGCGAGCAGCACCTTCCCACGGCATAGCCACACGCGAGCCCCAGGATCAACGAGAGCACGCCCATGCCGATGAGGGCTACCAGCACCCAGCTCTCGAAGGCACTCCTGCTGGTCCGATCCATCTCCCCGTCGTACTTGACCAAGTCGACGCTGCAGTCGTTTGCTGCAGTCGCCTTCTCCAGTGCCGCTGCCACAACCCAGCAGCCCCAGCCCCCAGGAGGCCGCAGCGACGTAGTCTTCATCAACTTGGTCACCCTCTGTATGTCGACCATCTTGGTGCCCAGGTCCGCCTCGTTGGACTCCCCAGGCTTCACGCGCATCTCGATCGTGCCGTCTGCGCACAACTCTTGTAGCCACAACAGGCGCGCGTCTAGATGACGCACTCGACCCACGCCACGTCTTGTGGCCATCGACCGTCCAGCTGACGAGTCCGCCTCGCAGATCACCTTCTTGACCCAGCCGTACTCGGCGAGCGCGCTCCTGACCTCCAATGCATGTGCAGCTCCTTTTGTTATTGATATGTACTCGCTCTCCGCCGTCGATAAGGCCACTATCTGCTGCGTCGAGGAATAGGCTTCGAGCAGGTGGCCTCCGAAGTATACCCAGCCAGCCGAGGTAGAACGCAATGCCTCCAGCTCGCCAGCCCAGTTCGCGTCCGTGACCACTCTCACGTCCTCTGGCATCTTCTGGTAATTGAACTCCCACACGAGCAACGGCACCTCCGAATAGTACTTGCACAATCGCTTGAGGGCACACCACGCCGATCTCGTTGGCGTCGACATGTGGCGAGCGACTTCCTTTGTCGCGTACTGCGCCTCGGGACGGTCTTGGCCGACATAGAGCGCCGTCCCCACGAGTGCTCGGTATAGTGCTGCTCCTTCTTCGTCAAGGGGGTCTGCAGCATCACGAGTCTTGCCCACCGTCTTGGAGCCCGGCGCGACCGTCACGACCCACTTCTCCTGGTCTAAGCGTGTCTGCCCGTCGAAGCCGAAAGCCTTGGCCATCGCCACGGTGTGAGTCGGGTCATGCGCCCAGGTGAAACCCTTCGAACTCCATGAAAGCGTCCTGTGCAGAAACGCCGCACTGGACTTGCAGTTGGGCCCCACGCGCTCGCAGATCTTCACCTTGAACACTTCCCTCATCAGCTGCTCGAGGTCGTCGGCGCTGTCGTTCGGCAGGGCGTAGATGAAGTCATCGCCCCAGTGAACCCCCAGCGCCTCCAGCTCGCTACTCCAGTACAAGCACGGGACCACCGCGTTCCTGTCGAAGCCGTGCTCGCTCAGGTTGTCCGCCACGTACGTCTGGAACACCTGGCTCGCGTCCCTCGTTCCATATAGGCTCCGAAGCAGCCTCCACACCTTGCCCTTCTTGCGCAGGTCCTTCGGCGGTACCACGTACAGGACCTTCCGCACCAGGCCGTGGAAGAACGCCACAGAGATGTCAAACAGCAACAGGATCATCTTGACCCCCGCGCTGTTCCTTCTGGGACTGTAACTCGCCGCCCACGCCAGTATCAGTCTCACGAACTTCAACGGCGGCGTCGCAGCGAAGCAGTCCGTCCTAACCTCGCCTGTGTTGATCTCGGTTGCGACCAGCCTGCTCCTGACCTCGGCGCTGTTCGGGTCCTTCCGCGTCTCCACCCACTTCGACCAGATCTTCTTCCCTGGCTTGCTGATCATCTCGGACTCGTCCACCTCGATCTTCACCTCGAACTCCGCCAGGTCGCGCAGCTCCTTGGACCTCCCCTTGCGCACCTCTTCGCTGTCCAGCTGCTCGCCAGTCCTCGAGTCGTACGCCACGATCCCTTCCGCCGACGCGGGGTCCTCGTAGTTCACCTCGCCGATCATGTCGCTCTGGCTGTCGTCGGTGGTGGTCTCGAAGTTGCCGTCGTCCATCGCCGCGAGCCTCCACTCGTCCTCCTCTGGGATGAGCATCGCCACCACGTCCACGCCATCGATCACGTGCAGGCCCCCGATCATCACGTCGTCTGTGCTGGACCTCGCCTCGCTCTCGCTGACGACGACCGTGCCTGCGCCTCCCACGGCTGGGATCGCCACAGGGGGTTGGGACCTCACCTTCGCCGTCGGGCGCTCGGGGGCCTCCTGCGGAAAGGCCACCGCCGCGGGCCTACCTCTCTGTGTCGAAGCGTCCGCTCTGTCAACCTCCATGTTCTCGGCCGCGACTCCTCCGCTGCCGTCGCCCCCAGCTGGTATCCTGGGAGCGTCGCCGCTCGCTGCCGACGATGGTTCTGCAGCGCCTGCGGGCGGCCCTGGGTCTGGTCTCGCCGCCAGCGGCGTGCCGACTGCGATGCCTCTCGGCCCTGCCGCCGCGTCTGCCACCATCTTCTCCAGCCTCGCTCGACACACCTCGGTATGTGGCCCCAGCCCCGCGCAGCCCGAGCACCCAGGCGTAGGCCCGTACTTCTGCACGATCGCCCTCGTCAGGTAGAGCCTCCTGTGCCCCGATGGCCCCTGGTCCTGCTGCGACACGATCGGCGCCTTCAGATCCGATGCCGCGCCGTTCCACGGCAGACCCTTCACCTTCGCCAGCTCCTCCTTCACGTACCGCTCGTCAACTGGCAGTCGATGTACCGATCTCGCTTTCTTCACGCCGTCCACGGTCAGGACGAGGTGTTCGTCCGTCAGCGGTGCCTTGCCGACCCACACCCCGTGCGCCCACTTCTGGTCCAGGTTGCCGCTGGGCACCGCCGTGTACTTGTACATCACGCGCTCGCCGAAGGGAAGCACCTCCCCGCCGTAGGCCTTGCCGAAGATCCGCACGTAGGGGGTTCGGCCGTCGCTCTTCACCTGGAACCTCGTCAAGCTCCATGCCGCGTGCCTGACCCCCCAGGCGATCAGGATGCTGTCGGTCGACACCTTCTCGCCCATGTGCTCCTCCATGTTGATCCAGATCGCTCTCAGGACGCCGTTGATGACCCTGTTGGCGCCCTCTATCTTGCCCTGGCTCTGGTGGCTGCCTCTCGGCCCATGCCTGACCAGAGTCCGCTTCACCCTCTTGCTCTGCACCGCCTTCAGCAACTGCACTAGCACTGGCTCCTGGTCCGAGTGAAGCAGCACCGCGTTGTGGCCCAGCGCGTCCACGAACGCCAGGATCGTCTCCACCAGGTACTCGCTGAAGGCCTTGCTGGGGCACAGAGTCGCCGACAAGCTCTCCGACCCGACGTCTACTCCGTTGAGGGACGGAATGCCAGGGCTTGCATCTGATTCTCGTCCGATCTCCGCGAAGTCAAACTCGATGCGTGGGATCGCTGCCTCCTCTGCGCTCAGGCCCGTCGGGTCCTCGCTTCGTCGATGAGGTTTGTCCGCCGCCCTCGCCGCCACGCAGTGACTGCACCAGCTCCTGTAGGGTACGTGCCCCGCGGACTCGTGTTGAGCCCGTTCCTCTGCCGTCGGCGTGGCAGGTCCTGTCGGCACTTTGATGCGAACTGCTGGATCCCCATCTTCTGCAAGCGTGGCCTCGGCTGCTGGTCCAGCCGCCCCGAACGCCGCGTGCTCTCTGGCCAGCGCTCTCTGCTCGATCTCCGCCTGCGTCAAAGGGTTGAGCTCCAGCGCGTTCGAGCCTCCGATCTTCGAAGGCCGAGCGATCGCGTAGAACAAGTTGCCCTTCCTGATCAGCTCCAACTCCTTGCCATCTTTGACGATCCACGACTTGCTCTTCGTGAAGTAGGCGTCGCACCCCGACTCGATCATCGCGCCCAGCGACCAGATCGGCCTCTTCACGTCTAGCACCCTGTAGTCCGTCGTGATCTTACCGAACTCCGTCTCATATGAAACCCGACGTCGCCCATGCTGCGCAATCAGCTCGCCAGTCGCCGTTGTCATGCGCCTCGGACGTGCTTCCTCTCGCAGGCCGTTCTCGGGCACGTGGTCTCGAGGACATGCGTTTGCCGAGGCGCCTGAGTCGACCATGATGAGTTCGCACAGCTCGTCGCCCTCGAACTCCTCGTCAACCATGAACACCCAGCCGTCGTCCTGCTGCACCGTGTTGAGCGCCGCGGCCGTCCCCGAGCCTCCAGCGTGTCCCGCCTTCTTCTTCTCCTCGAGCCACGCGGTGAACTTCGGGCAATCCTTGCGCTCGTGGCCCTTCTCTCTGCAGAAGAAACACTTCCTCTCCTTCTTGCTGGCCTCGCCTTTGTTCTTGTCTTTGCCATCTCCCTTACCTTTGCCTCTGCCGCCGTCCTTACCCTTGCCATCTCCTTTGCCTTTGCCTCTGCCGCCATCCTTACCCTTGCCTTTACCGCCATCCTTGCCCTTGCCCTTCGAGGTAAGCGCGTCCACCTCCATGGGAGCCGAGTCGCCATCGACACCCCAACGCCTCTCCGCTTGGTGAACCGCCTTCCACTCGTCCTTCAGCGACGCGTAGTCCTGCAATCTCGTCGCGTTGAGGCCGACGTGTCTCCTCCATTCAGGGTCCTCAGGGTTGTTCGAGATCACCGCCGCCTTGATGGTCTCCTGGAGGATGTCGCCAGACTGCGCCTCGTACTGCCTGACGAGCCTCTCGAACTCCTCGATGGCTAGTCCACGGTCACCTGTGAACTGGTACTGGAGGATCTGCATCAGCATCGCCCTGAAGCGGCCCTTGTGGGCCGGCTCGAACTCCTCCAAGAACCTCCGCCAGATCTCGTAGCCGTTGCTGGGATCTGGTAGCTTCGTGACCATCTGCAACGCTACGTCCTTCGTGTGCATGGTGAGGATGAACGCCAGCTGCCTGGCTCTCCTCTGGGCTTCGGCGGCCATGTCGTTCATCGTGAGCTCTCTCGTCGGGTTCGCGTCCACGTCGAGCACCTCCGCGTGCAGCGTCTCGTCTATCGCCGACAGGTACTGACGCATCTTGAACGACCAGTTCTTCCACTCCTTGGCCTCGCCTGTGAAGATCTCGGGTTTGTTGCCAACTCGCAGGTCCACCAAAGAGATCGGCGCGCCTGCTCGTGCTTCTCCTGCTGGCTGCTGGGCTGCCGCGCCGTCGCCTGCTGCCCGCACCGCCGCCAGCTCATTCTGCGCCGCCGTGAGCTGCCTCTGCTGAGTCTCGATCACCGTACGCTGCTGCCGCTGTTGCTCTTCGAGCTGGGCCAGCCTCTGCGTCAGCGCCTCCATCACTCTCTATCGTGCCCACGATCTCTATCGTGTTCACACCGCTCTCTATCGTGTCCACGACCTCTATCGTGTTCACTCCACTCTCTATCGTGTCGACCACGACCTCTATCGTGTTCACTGCCACGCTCTCTATCGTGTCGACCACAGTTCGTCGATCGTGTCAACCACGGCTCCAGGCTACCATGCGCGGAGTGGGCGTCAGCCGAACGGATTGAAACACCCTTTTGACTTGAGCCAAAGCATCACCGACAGATCACCAGTGCTGACACAGAGCAACGGGAATCAAAATCTGGCGGGGCATTCCTCTACCAGATGACCCTGCAGCTCGCTACAACATCATACTACCATGCAGGACCCTAATGTGTCAGCCAGGGTTGGACTACATTGCACCTGACACCCCTGAAATCGCCGCAAAATCAGCGATTTTGGCTTGTCGGGGCTCTCTTGGGAGGCCTCTTGGGATGCCTTCGGGGCCTCATGGAGCTCTCTTGGAACGTCTTCGGGCCTTCCTGGTCATTCCTGAGGCTATCTATGCGCGTCTTGGAGCGCTAGCGGGCCGTCTTGGGCGGTCTCGAACTGTTCCTGGCGGTCCCAGGGGCCCTCTGGGACGCTTCGGACGCTCCCGGGGGCGCCCTGCACCCCCCATGGAGATTACAGGCAGCGCCCTGGGCCGCCCCCGGGCCCTACTCCGATATATATATATATATATATATATATATATATATATATATATATATATGTGTACAACAACCAAATCTGAATTCAGATCCGAATTGGATCTGAATTTCGACCTCATCTCTACATCTTCCCCCGCCGCTCCACTCGGCCCAACTCGAAGGGGGCTTGTTGCGACGATGGGGCCGGTCTACGTTGAGCCTCAGTCTGGGGGATTGCGTTGCCCAATCCGACTTCCGCGGCGGCGACGCCACTTGGCGAGGGAAGGGGCACCACGAGCAAGGACACGTGCTCGTCGTCGCCGCCGCCGCGCTCGTCCCCTGCAACGATCGCCTCCGCAATCGTTGCCACTTTCCCAGCCCTATCTCTCTCTCTCTATTTCTCTTTTTTTGTTTCTCTCTCTCTCTCTCTCTCTCTCTCTCCGCTAAACGCGTGACTTAAAGCGTTTGCAGGCCCACCTCGTCCCACATCGTTCTGCCCCTCCCCAGGGCCCTTAGCGGGGGGGGGGGTCTAAATCTTAATTTTGCCAGCGATCATGAGAGCAGCCTGCTCTGCATCAGGCTTGACTCGTGGTTCCCCATCTCCTCTCCCCCCTCTTGAGGGTCGCGGGGCTCGCGTGGGAATCGCCCGGGGCTCGAGTGGGGCTCTGGGCTCGAGCGGGGCTCGCGTGGAGCTCTCGCAAGGGTCCTTGAGCGCTGGGCGATGGCTGAACCTCTCTGTCCCCCCTCGCCCTCCCGCTTCCACCGCCGTCCCGTAGCCATTTGAACTCAAACTCTTTGCACGCGTTTGCCAAGCCGCATGAGAAACCAACCGAGCACCGAAAGCTGAGCGGCGGATGGCGCCAGAGAGCGGCGCGAGAGGACGCGGCGTCGGGCGATGACGTGCCGGCGCGCCGGGCTGCCAGCAAGCTTGCGCTCGGCCATCTGCATGACTGGGGCCGACGGCGTTACCAGCGCCTTTCAGGCATATCGTCGCATGCAGCATGCTGCGCACGATGGCTGGGAGGACCCTCTTGTCAACAAGATTGCTCCTGTAGGTTCGGAGGGGTCGACTCAGAATTACTATTCAGGTTTGATGGGTATCATTGCAGACGCTGGCTACACGAAGTATCCCTCCACGGTGGAGAACAGTTCTTGGACGCGCGTGATCTTCCCATCGCAGTGGGCTCACCTCTTGCTGGATGCGAGCCCGAGAGAGATCCGAATGAGACTTGGGGCCGAGTCGACATCTACTCTAGAATTCTGGAGGGGTTTCTTCAACAGCCCACAGCGAAGACGGATGGCAGCAACACATCCGTTCCTAGCTGGCAAGACGGCAGAAAAGCTGGCGCATGCTATGCCGTGTGCCGTGCATGAGGACGCGGGTCCCATATCGAAACGGCTACGTGGGAATTGCCTCAGCTTTCCGTCAATGATCGGGAAGGGACCTGAGAAGCTAACCACATTAATAGTGGCCACCAGTGTGAAACATAATATTACAGACAAAGGCGCATGGGTTGCGGTTCTCAGCGATTTTGGCAATTTGGCTTCAAGGTCAGAAGTGGTGCGAGATAACAGTGGGACAGCTTGGACTTTCATACTGATGTGCAAAGGAAATGAGGAACTTCGTAGCGTGGAGTGGGGGTTCGCGAACCCAAGCTAGGAGCAGCCATGCTCAGAATGCTTGTGCGATGCGATCGGCACGGGAATCCATTCACAGATCTTCTAGCGTTGGCGGCCTGGAGAGCCACCGACATCCAAGGCAAGGCGTCGTACAAAAATAGAGTCCAGCCTGCGTATTTTACTAGATCCTGGTTCCCTTTAGACAGCATGCAGATTCTAGAATGCAGGGCGTTGCAAAGTTGGTGTGCGGCGCACTGCTGGTCAGGCTTCTCAGGGACCCCAAACTGGGGCGAAACCAGAAAGAACAAATGGAGCGACTTAACGGCGAGATGCAGGCTTGGTGTTCAACACGACCTGGATGGAACAAGCTTTCAGCACTGCAACTTTCAAACGTCCGACTGGGTTGCTGGGCGAATCTCCACGACCAATCCATAAAAGCAGCCGCCACGAGGGGTGCATCAGGCTTTTCTGTAGAACTCGCAAAACAATGTTTGTTCGACCCTGAATATGACAGCTGCATGTCGTCTGTGGCTTATGATTTGCACGCATTGAACAATGTTTTCGGGCAGGAGCCAATGTTTATGTCCAGTGCAAGTGTTCGCAAGCATTCTAATAGTTGCGTGCGTAGTGGTACCACGTGCCAGCGGTGCCGCCAATATGCGAAACGCCCGCATGGGTTGTCGTGGGTGGTCACGCCACAAGATCACAAGCTGTTACATCCCCCGATGTCGTCTCAATGTTTCAATCCGAGGCGTATGCCATGCTACCCCGACGAGTCCCTTATTGGGACGACGTGTAATTGCTGGAAACGGTCCATCTCAAGCATACCTATACGACCACCCTTCGGGTGATAAGAAGGTTTGGGGGGGAGGAACCAACCTCTCACTCGATCGGTCGCACTATCGATCTCACTATCGATCTCACTATCGGTCTCGCTCGATCGATCTCACCCGATCGATCCCAGAATCGATCTCACTCGATCTATTTCATTCGATCGATTTCACAATCGATGACTATCGATCTCACTATCGATCTCACAGTCGATCTCACATTCGGTATCACTACCGATATCATTATCGATATCGCAAGCGATATCACAATCAACGTCACCATTATCATCAACATCATCGTCATCAACGTCATCAACATCATCATCATCATCATCATCATCATCATCATCATCATCATCATCATCATCATCATCGGGACACCATCATCATCATCATCACCTCATCACCATCATCATCACCATCATCATCATCGGGACACCATCACCGTCACCATCGTCAACATCATCAACGTCATCATCCTCGGGACACCATCATCACCACCGGAACACCACCATCATCATCATCATCACCATGTCATCATCATGAACAACATCATAAACCGCATCATCATCGGGACACCCTCGCCATAATCAGCAACATCATCATCATCAACATCATGGTCATCATCGGGGCACCATCAACATCGTCACCATCCTCATCAACAGCACCATCATCATCAGGACACCATCATCATCATCATCATCATCAACATCAGCATCATCATCACCATCATCGGGCCACCATCGCCAAAATCATCAGCATCACCTCGTCATCATCCTCATCATCAACAACATCATCATCGCGACACTATCACCGTCATCATCATCATCATCAACATCATCATCGGGACACCATCGTCATCATCACCATCCTCATCAACAGCATCATCATCAACCGCATCATCATCATCAGCATCGGGACACTATCATCATCTGCATCATCATCATCATCATCATCATCTCATGATCATCAACACCATCAGGCTCATCAACATCATGATTATCATCATCGGGACACCATCATCATCATCATCGTCATCATCATCATCGGCGACATCATCGTCATCATCATCATCATCAGCATCATCATCATCATCGGGACACCATCATCATCACCACCATCACCATCATTAGCATCATCATCAACATCGGCAACCTCATCATCATCATCATCATCATCATCATCATCATCATCATCATCATCATCGGGAATCCATCATCATCACCATCATCACCATCACCATCATCATCATCATCATCATCCTCATCATCATCACCAACATCATCATCATCGACATCGTCAACATCATCATCATCATCATCATCATCATCATGATCATCATCATCATCATCATCATCATCATCATCATCATCGGGACACCATCATCATCACCATCATCACCATCACCATCATCATCATCATCATCCTCATCATCATCATCACCAACATCATCATCATCGACATCGTCAACATCATCATCATCATCATCATCATCATCATCATCGACATCTTCAACATCATCATCATCATCATCATCATCATCATCATCATCATCATCATCATCATCATCATCATCATCATCATCATCATCATCGGGACACCGACGGGACACCGGTGGGACACCGGCGGGACACCGCGGGCCACCAGCCCCCAGAAAGGAATCATTTGGTCCGGCCGCGCCTCAGCCGGAGGCGGGACACCGGCGGGACACCACGGGCCACCGGCCCCAGGAAAGGAATCATTTGGTCCGGCCGCGCCTCAGCCGGAGGAGACTTTCTTCTCGCCCGCCCACGCAACTTCGCCTCGCCCGCACGCACGGCACGCACGAACACGAAACCGAAACCGATTTCCCGGTATGGGGGGCTCTCCGTTCCACTTCGATCTCACCCCCGATACAAATACGCTGCCCAAGGCAATGTGTTGACCAAACGCCTGCTCTCTGTGCTGATCTGTGTGCTCGGTGGCTTGTGAGTTGCACGGGATGGAAGCCGATCAAACGGAGGGGGGGTGAAACGGGGAGCAAATGGATGTGTGGCAATTGCACTTGTGCTCAAAAAGCCAGCTCTGCGCAACACGCGTGGGTCTGGGGATCATTCGCCCTCGCCCCCTCCTCTTGCTCCTCCGGTTTCCTCCCCGTCGGGGTGGCGATCCCCTCGGCCCCCCGCTTCGAGGCCCTGAACAGCTCTGCTGTGTTCTCCTTCCCCCTCGCCTTTTCGGGGCCTCTGCTCCTCCCCTCTCGTTCTCATCTGTTGTTTAAGGTCTTCGCATTCTGTGTATATATATGCATAAATGTGTGTATGATTGCATTTATATGTGTATGTCTCACACACTCTCTCTCTCTATATATATATATATATATATAAAAATGTGTTGGCTGGCGCCTCTCCGCTCTCCCGTCTTAGGTGTGAGTTTCAAGATGTGGACCCTCTAAAGTATGTGTCTTGGCAACGGCTCCTGCCACTTCCGCCTTGCGCTTTTCTAATTCGGCTGCCGCTACTCCTGCCGCTTCTCGGAGGGGGCGCCTCGACCGAATGGAAGATGGCGAGGGCCCTAGTGCGAAGACCCGCTAAGGAACCCAAGAACCTCCAGCACGCAGGCCCCGACCCGCCAGTAAGAGCCCCACGCGCTCCTATGCAGACTATCATATTCGCTGGCGTTTTGACTAATATAGTTTACATCCAACACCCTGGTTAGTATCTTTTGCTATGTTTAGTTATGTTGTAAAGTGTGTAATTATCTGTTACAACTAGAAACAAGTTTGAGTATCTTTTCAATGTTTGCATTTTCCCCGCATTGCGCAGGGGGTGGGTACCTCGCCAGGGTAATTCTGCAAAGTCGCCCAATGAGACCAGATCGGGTAAGCTTACATAATTAATCAAACACATGTTCAAATATTGCATGTTCTGGCTGAATGAGGCTGGAGTCCGCCGAATGGGCCTGGCTGTCGAATGCGCCCGGAAAGTTCGCCGCATTGATATTTTCCCACTCGATCCCATTCAGCGCGCCGAATGCGACCTGACACCAGCCTGGGGAAGGGGTCCAAACCTCCTGGGTGCCGACGTTGCGAACAAAAATCACGACGTGCGGGTCCGGGTTGGGTGCGCGGCTTCTGGGAGCCGCGGCTGGGCCAGGCTCGAGCGCGCAGGCCGGTGCCGGGGCCACCCCATGTGGGCGCGCACCCGGGTCACTCGGTCACTCCAGCGAAAGGTCATTCTTGCGCGTGGTCGGCACAAGAGGTTCCCGCGAGCGGGATATGAAATCACACACATACACATTTACATATATATATATATATATATATATATTACATCTCAGAGTGAGGAGGCCGAACGGTCATTCACTGTCCCTGGGCGCTAGTGAGGTTCTGCGGTGCGGCTTGTTGTTGTTGCATGTGGATGGATGTCTCGGGCGCCGCGGCCTTCTCGGAGCGCTCCAGGACGCTCTTAGAGCGTTCCAGAACGCTCTGGAATGGGTTGATCTTCGTTCCAGCCCCGTCCAAGACGAGCCTCCCGAGAGTGGGGCACAAGATATGAAAAAAAGCGCAACTCAAACTCGAATCTTGGAGCCTCGATCCTGGATCCCTGGAGCCCTCAAGAGCCCTTAGGAGCCCCTGCAAGGTCACCGACCTCAGCTGAGCCGAATCGTGCATCACATGCCCGGCTTGTCCCTGGAGGCCACTCCAGGGACCACGCGGTTGGGGGGTGGGGGGGGGGAGAACGAGCATCGAATCGAAACCAAGCCCAAGGCCAAATCGAGTCTAGGCCAAATGACCAGCGCAAGACAAACCCAAATGAGCGACGATCAAAAAGGGGTCGATTGCGCGATGACATAGCGACCTTGCGCGGTGGCTTACGCGGGCCGCCAGCGCGGCAAGCCACATTGGAGACGAGGGCGTTTACGCGCGACCTTACGCGGGCAACTTACGCACGAATGTAGGCGCGGACGACCCCGATTTTTTGCGTCGCTCAGGTGTCCGATCACCCCCCCAGGCATCGCCGAGCAGCCACCCGCAATTAGATGCCGACCGCCCGGCTTTCCCTTTTGGCGGGGGCCATCGGGCCTCCCGATCCCTTCCCGGGGACCGGCCTCTCACCCTCGATCCTTTTTTTTGTCATGTGTGTTTGTCATGTTCTTTGGCTTTGTCCATACAACCTTTCCGTACAAACAACCCCACACAAGTAAAAAAACAATCTAAGCACAACGTCGCGCGACTCTTGGGGAGAGATGGGAGGAAGAGGCAGGCAGAGAGAGAGAGAGAGCGCGCGCAACCCTCGACCGTTTTAGGTGATGGCCCTGGGGCCCCGCGAAGCGGGCCTCCAGCTGTCCAAACTCGCGGGGCAGCGCTCGTGCGGGGCAGGCTCGGCAAGACGAAGCCAAGACGAGGACAACATCGGGTGAAGATAAGCAGAGAACCTCTGAGATCCGGCGGCTCTGGAGTATGTCTCGGGCGCCGCGGCTTTCCCAGAGCGTTCCGGAAGGCGCGTTCAGGAACGCTCTGGAACGGATCTATCCTTGTCCTAGCCCCGCCCGACTCAGGGGAGCTCATAACGACCCAGACTTGGCGATACGTCGCCCATAGATCGGCTAAAGGCCTTTGTTAGCAAATCCGCGCTTTTCTGGGCGTGGTGGGGCTATCATGCAACTGTCGACGATTCATGGACGATGGGGGTTCGATGCATCCCCCCTGACCCTATCATCCCCTTAACGTTGCCCATGAAAATGAGGGGAACAACGCCCGTCACAGTTTCTCCATGATGCTGGACTCCAGGGAACGGCGGTGTCGGTGCCCGTGGGAAGGGCTCGATGTATACACCACGCTGCTTCATCGGCCGAGAAGCTCGGTGTGCAGACGCCCCAGCTGACCAACCTGTGGGACGCTGCAGCGTCCATACGCCGAAATCCTTTACCGGACTCACTGGCTCCCTGGCCAACCACACGGCTTCGCGTATGCATCGAGCCCCTCCCTCGTTCCTGCAACACGAGTGGACCTGCAACACGAGTGGAACCAGGGGAACTTTGAACGTTATGAGAAGTCGACAGATCTGGCGACGTTACTTGTATGGATACCATGCATGACTTCTTGCCCTTCAAACTTCAAAGCCAATCAGTATCGAATCGGGAAATCATGTTGGATCGGATCGGAACAAACGTCGGATCGGGCCGCATCGGCATGTAGTCGGGATCGGATCGAATCGGCCGCGCCAAGATGCACAACAAAACCATGCAAGAATTGTGCCGAATCGAATCGCCGGAACATCAGAATCGAGTCGGATCAAGCCTGCTGGAATCGATGTCGAATCGGATCGATGGGATCGAGATGGAGCTCGAAATGGACCCCGAGAAAGTCGGACACAAGAGGGGGCGAGAGGGCATTCCGCTCATCACTGGTCTCCGGACCCCTTCTGGGGTGGAACCGACCAACTTCGAGCCGCGTCCAGCCGTGGCGACGGGGGAGCCCCTTTCTCTCCCCTTCCTGCTGGCCAAAATCACTGCTGGGCTACCTCTGCCACCCCAGTCGTCTCCAAACCTCTTGACCCTCTGGGTGTCGGTGTCCGTTTTCCTAAGCAACGAATCGGGTCGGGTCGGAATCGGATCGATGCCTATTTTCCTCGGAATCGAGCGGGTCCTCGGACCCTCGGAATCGAATCGGGTCGGGCCGGCCGGTGGGAAAGACATGCGCCCAGGAGTGTCGGTGTCCGTTGTTCCCCCCTCTGGCGGCCAGGGGCTTCGCCAGGGTTATCAGGTCGGGCGCCACGCCGCTCTGCTGGTAGGCGAAGAGCTTGCCAGTGCGACCCAGGCCGCACTGGACCTCGTCGAAGACGAGCAGCGCGCCCACCTCCAGTTGTTTTTCTCTGCGGGGCGGGGGCGGAAAGCACAGCAGTGGTCGTGCTACCACAAAAGACAATCAGGCAGGAAAAATGAATACAAACTGCCTGGACTGGAAGCGTGACTGAACTTGACTGGATCGTAAGCGCGACTGAATCAACGCGTGACCAAGGTCTGAATCTCCACAAAGTGCCGGCCAGCAACGACGACGACGACGTCGACGACGCTGGCGACGGCGAGGTCCAGTGATCAGAACGCGCGACGGCCAAAACGTCGGAACCAAGAGGGGCAGCTCAATGAAGTTCTAGAAGGAGCCGTCTGAGGAAAATTCTGGAAGGAACCGCCTGAGTAAAGCTCTGGGAAGAGCGCCTTGGAAAATTCTGCAAGGCGCCTTCCTCCCATGTCGCGCATGCTCCGTCTCCCTGCGCAAGCCGTCCTCGGAATCCTTCTGAGCCTTTAATTCATATTATGCTAGGGTGCAATGGTCCGACACGATCCGTGCTAACCGCGCCATTTTCCCACCACTCGGATCCGTCCAAAACACATCGAATTCGCTCAGGATCCGTCCAACAATTGTCAGATCCACATAATTTCCCGAGTCGAGGTTGACACTCCCGACTGGGGACCCTCGTCAATCTCTGCGGGGGCCCCTGCATTCGTTTTCGGGCGCCCGACGCTGCGCCCACCGCCCGCGACCTGCCGCCAAACCCATGTTCCCCATGCTGGCTGGGCCGACGGCCCCTGGCCTGGTTGGACTGACAGTCTTGTGCCTTCGTGCGATTCGAAACTTCGGGCAGCATTTCAAATCGTGCAAAATGACCCGACTGTCTGAAGACACTCTCAACAAGGAACAATGATTTTTGTTGGGCCACGGCGAGCCTCGGTCACGAATAGTTTCGTCCGGCCTGGATCTGCGGAACGGCCCGAAATCAAGGTCCCCTCCTGCGCCCAAAGTTGACCTTACTTCAGCATCTTGACGGTATCCGTATTCGCAGTGTCGCGGGCCGGGCCCCTGGGCCGCGACCCGGCGGTTACTGAGTTTTTCTGTTAAGGATGCCCCGCGCGGAACGTATCGGTGTGACCGCGTATCCGCGGGATCGCGCCCCAGAGCCCGGACCCCGAGGGCGCGGATACGGATGGGCTCGCCGCTCGTGATGAGAGGCGGGGACTTGTCTATACCCTGAGGCTCCGGGCGCTGCGTTTTTCCGCACACCAGGCGTTTCGCCCTGTGTCGGGCCCCGGGACCATCACAGGTCGATCGGGCTCGAAAAATGCAGCATGAAGATTGGGTCCAAGAATCTCGCCGATGTGTGCACTGTGTTTCAATTCGTTCGTGAGGTCGGGTCCCATGGTATCCACCGCCTGGAAGCCGTTGTGGGGGGACCCCAGGAGGCGGTGAATGTAGATATCTTCTGGCCCGCTGAGGCCCACATATATCCATATCCACCGCCTGCCGAGGTCCCCGAACATCGATCGCACAGGCAGTGGTTCTGGGCAAATCCTCCCCATTGGATTCCCTGAAGTTTTAAGCATGGTCTTGATGGTTCGACTACTTCACATAGCTGTCCATCGTCAAGAGATGATGTTGGACGCTTGCAATCGTACGCTTCCCGCCTCGAAATGGAATGCATCGCATGTTCCGTTCCTGCAGATCTCGGGGTGGATGGTCTGAACGTTGTCTGTGAATTCTGGGCGGATCCCGCCCAGAGGTTCAAAATAGAGAAGAATCTCAGCCTGTCTGTGGAGCTCTTCGGGTGGTCGTGGTTTTCCCGATCTTGACCAAGGTATCCGACGGTTTTGTTTACGAAGATCCCAGGAAGGGCACGCATTACGGGAAAATTAGGATGAGGAGGACGAGACGGAGAATGAGAAGAAAGAGGAGACCGAGGGGAAAGGGAGGAGTGAAAGGGGAAGAAGGATCGGGGGAGGGAGAGATGGGGAGGAAGAAACCGCGGCTCCTGAAACAAGGTAACGTATCCGCATCTCTTCCATTGTTCTGTAGACTGCCCGGGTTACTGCTGATGAGGCCAGCCAGCTACTCTGAATACTCGGAGTTGGTCTCGTCGATGTTTTCAACAACCCAATTTCGCCATCAATGCAAAAACAGGCCGTGAGCCGAATGGAGCCTGTCATCGCTGGAGGCCAAGGGAATGGAGTAAGGTAGCACAATCGATCCATACATGTGCATGCCATCTTGCTCTCACTGAATGGGCTGTTCATACTGCTGCGAACTGGGAAATTGTCGCCAGGCAGGGATCCAAGCGATGCTTGGAGCTTCGGCGCGTGACATTTGTGCCAAGCACCCTTGTGGCAATGCTAATCCTCAGTGCTCATCCCCGTCTTAATCCTCATCTCGCCCTGAAGGCTGCCCGCCTCCTTGCAGCGCTTCTTGAGCGCCGCGAGGAACTCCGGGGTGGCCGGCACCACGCCGCCTTCTCTCGGGGCTGACTCGCGGGGGGGAGGTAGGAGGGAGGAGGGAGGAGGACAGGGGGAGGAGGGAGGAGGGAGGAGGAGAAGCAGGAGGCGGAGGAGCAGGAGGAGGCGCGCGCCGCGGGCAGCCTGGCGGGCAGGTGGGCCAGCTGCGCGCCGCTCTACGAGCAGCGAGTGCCCACCTGCAACGGGGCCCGAGCGCCGCGGGCAGGGCAGCCGGCGGCCCTGGAGCAGGCCGCCCTGGACGTCGAGCACGACGACGCCGACGGCAGACGGCGGTTGGACGTAACTGTCTGCCACCGCCGCCCGGCCGCCGGCGACGGACCCGCCGTGCGCGCGGCGGCGCTGCGCCCCGGCGAGGCGGCGCGCCGGGCCGAGCGCGCCAAGCGCGCGCGCTGCCCCAGCGAGCGCTTGGCCGCTTTCGCCTTGGCAACGGGGGGCCGCCTGGGAGGCGCGGCGCGGGCCCGTCTGCTCAGCCACGCCGGGGAGCTCCTGGAGGACGCGCAGCCGGAGGAGCTGGCGCGCGCCTACGAGGTGCTCACCTGCGCGCTGCAGCGGGAGCTGGCGCAGCAGCTAATTACGCCGCGCGGCCGGTCTGCGCTGGGCCCGCGGCAGGCGCGGCCCAGGGCGCTGAGCGGCTCCTGCGCGGGGCTGAGCTGCCGCGTGTGGCGGTGCTGAGCTGCCGCGGCGCTGGGCTGCTGCACTGCTGCTGACTGCTGGGGGCGGCGGCGGCCGGCTGGCGAGGTGGCCTGAAGGCGGCGGCCAGCGCGGCGGCGACGGCTGGCGGGCTGGCCGCTGGGGGTCTCGCGGCGCCGCCCTACCGATTCGTGCAGCTGCCCACCGAGCTCCCGTGTAGCAGAAGCTATAAGCTCCGTCTGGCAGACCCGTCCCCCCTGGGGGTTCTGCGGGGGAGCCGTCCAATTTTTCGGGGGCGGTGAAGGAGCTTGCCCGCTCCCGACCACAGAGCGTCGGCGCGCGGCAGACCCGCGCCGCTGTGAGGAGGAGGAGGAGGAGGAGGAGGAGGAGGAGGAGGAGGAGGAGAGAGGAGGAGGAGGAGGAGGAGGAGGAGGAGAGAGGGAGGAGGAGGAGGAGGAGGAGGAGGACAGCACAGGGGTCCGCGGATCGGCTGCCCGCAGGTGGTGCTCAAGGCGCCCCCCCACCCCGGCGCCTCTGGAGGCGAGCCCACGTGTCCAGGAGAAGCGTGCCAGGCGGCGGGGCCGGAACCAGCTTCGCGTAGCGGGTTCCGTGACTCTCCCATTCCCGGTCCCCGCTCGCTCGCCCCCGCCCTGGCCCAGCGAAGGAGCTCAACAGATCATAACTGCCGTTCGCCCTACGGCTTGTCGTGGGAGGCGGCCCGGCGCCACAGTGACCTGCATGCAGGGAGGTGGTGCCCGTGTTCAACCCAGGGCCTTGCCCGCAAAAAGAGGGGCAAGAGATTCAGCCTTCAAAACAGAGGGAGAGGGTCCAGACAGAGAAGTGGGACGAAATCGTGTTTCAGTTCTTTGGGGAAGGCATGCTGGGATACACCATCGAATTGGACGAGGCGCAAGCGGAAGGGGAAACACGGGAGGGGGAGCACCAGCAGCAGGAGCTTGTGGAAGAGCAAGAAGGACGAGGAGGAGTTGTGCACCCCCAAGCCACTCCCATTTGGCTGCAGGCATCCAAACTGGCCCGGGCGCGTCGTCACTGTTTGATCCTACCCAGACATCCGACGATCCGACCTTCTCGAATCGCTGGCCCTCGAACCTCCGAGCTCCTTCCCTGAGGCAGAATTTGCCACCCCTAGCGATGTTTCAACCGACCCGGTGACCAGAGGCGGCCTCTGAGCCCCGAAAGCGTATCTGGCGCGATTTGCTCCGAATTGCTAAGAGGCCCGAGTTCTCCCTTTTAAAGCCGGTCGGATCCAGACCTTTCCTGAGGGTGCGCTCGGGCCACATATTCAAACAGAGTCCAACCGCAGCGGCGAGAAACCTCCCAGTGGCCAACAAACCACCTCCAACTCATTGAAAAACCTAGCTGCTCTCGTTTGGGGTCCTCTCTACTTGCCCTCCCGCACCATTCCTCCGACATCCCTCCCCCGTCCTCCAATTATTGTCCTCCTCCTTGCGCCTCCGTCTCACATTCCTCCTTCCACTTGGAGAACAAACCCCATGGGCTCCTGGGGAACCAACAGTTTGGCTCTCGGATCTCCTCGCGAGACGAAGCAGTCGTTTCCGACCCGCCCTCGACCTTATGACGTTCTCGGAGGAATGGGGGGGAGGAGGAAACAGTGAGGGAGCAGGGGGGGGAAGGGAGAGAAATAATGAGAGGGAGGGGCGAGAGGACGGACCTTATGGCCCTCCCCTGGAGCCCAAGGAGGCCTCCAGGGGAAAGTTACCAACCCTCCTTTCTGCGCCTACTCCTCTCGTCCTTTTCCTCCCCTCCTGCTCATCCTTCTCCTCCACATCCTCCTCCTCCCCCTTCCCCGCCCCATCCGGCGACGACGTCGACAACGTTGACGAAAACGGACGACGACCTGGCCCCGAATTCTCGAAAGCACCACCTCACCGCCCTTCCCGGCTGGTCTTAAACCGTATACCGATCTCTGACGACCCCGGGCCAGAGAAGAGATCCCCTTGTGCTGAATTTACGACATGACGACGGAGCAGGACAATGAAAACTCCTCCTCCTCCTCCTCCTCCTCCTCCTCCTCCTCCTCCTCCTCCTCCTCCTCCTCCTCCTCCTCCTCCTCCTCCTCCTCCTCCTCCTCCTATTCCTATTCCTCCTCCTCCTCCTCCTCCTCCTCCTCCTCCTCCTCCTCCTCCTCCTCCTGACAGCCCCTATTACATCTCCTCCTCCTCCTCCTCCTGCTCCTCCTCTTCCTCACTCCTCTTTCTATCCTCGCCCCTCCACCTTTTCCCTCCTCCTTCTCCTCCTCCTCCTCCTCCTCCATGCTCTCCTCGCCGCTCGTCCCTCCTCCTCCTTCTCCTCCGCCGCCTCCTCCTCCCCCTCCTCGTGCCTACATGACAACCCCCATTTGACTTGTTTTCCTCATCATAATTCTTTTATGTGTCCTCATCGTTCCACCCTCCTCCTCCTCCTCCTCCTCCTCCTCCTCCTCCTCCTCCTCCTGCTCCTATGTTCTATTTCCCCGCGCGACAAACGTTGATGACAATACGCAGCAGCAGAAAACATGTGTCCTCCGAGGAAAACACAGCACTCTCGAAATCGACGCCGAACGACCGATCACGAGGCGAGCCAACGTGTATCAGTGGATATACTGTTGATACATATATATATATATATATATATATATCAATGCCTTTTTAGTGCCCCGATCGGCATTCCATGCCAGCGCCTCCACGGGGGGCGAAGTACCTGGGGCCCCACTGGGCCACATCAAAAACGAGACGATTCCCATCGAGTGCCACTGATCCCAGAACACGACACTGTACCGCAGCTCGACACATTTAAGAATTAGCAACGTCTGGCAGACCCAGCCAATCAAACCAGCAGAGGAGGAGGAGAGGAGGAGGAGGAGAGCGAGCTGCGGTCCGATGAAGACACTGATAAAGCTCCAGAGCACAAATCAATGCCTTTTTACTGCCCCGATGGGCATTCCATGCCAGCGCCTCCACGGGAGGCGAAGTACCTGGGGCCCCACTGGGCCACATCAAAAACGAGACGATTCCCGTCGAGTGCCACTGATCCAAAACTGCCTACAGCCGATACTCTGCGAAGTCGTGTTCTGGGAGCTCAAACAAAACGAGGACCCAGCAGGACGGCGATGGTTCGACTAGCCAGGGCCCCCGAGGGGCCGAGGGAAGTCGAACCGCCCGGACACCAGGGAGGCGCCCAACCCAAGCCAGCGGAGCACAAGACGGAGGACGAGAGGCGGGAGAATAATATTTAGGCAGAGAGCCGCTTCGCGAGGCGAGCGTGCACCTCTCCCGGGAGCCGGGCGGCCCGGCTCGGCGCCTCGAGGACCGTCGAGCGATCCAGCTTGGCCAACTGGCGCAGGAGCTTGGCCGGCTTGCCGTACCTGCGCACGGAGTTGACCACTGACCACCGGCCTCGCATCATCACGAAGTCGAGCGAGGCGTCGTTGTAGTGCATGTCGTGCGAGGGGCCTGCGTGGCGCAGGCAGTGTGGCGTGATCTTGACACCGTCGACGTCCCCGTACCTCCGGAAGATAGCCTCAAGCTTGCCGAGCGTGAGGTGGCGAAACAGCAGCGTGCTCGGCGGCGCGCGGTGCGACAACTTCTGAAGCACGTCGACCGCGAACGACCGGCCGAAGGCCCCGATCTTCACCCCCTGGTCGAACTGCTTGTTCTTGGCAGGCTTGCCCCCTTCCGGCGCCACGACGAGAGCCCACGACCGGTTAGCCGTGCCGTGCTTCGGCGGGATCACCTGCGCGGCTGTCAACTCCAGGGCTTCTGAGGGCCTGAGGTAGGCGGCGAAGGCGAGGAGGCAGAAGGCCGAGGCGAGGTCGCACTCCAAGGTGTTGGCCAGCAGCAGCCGCCCCACCAAGCACCAGATCGCCTCCAGAGGCGGCGGGTCGCGCATGGTGTCTGGCCGGATGCTGGCGAAACCTTTCAGGGCCTTCTTCGACAGGGGCAGCACTGACGGATCGCGGGTGACGAAGTCGAGAGACCAGGCCGTGCCGTACAGCGCGACGCGTCCGACGGCCGCCGAAGCCCCCTCCAAGAACTCCATCTCAAGGTAGTCGTGGAGGATGGTGCCCCACTCCTTCATGGTCTGCGGGGAGGCGCCTCGCCCGGCCGCGAACGGCTGCACCAGCGCGAAGGCCTTGGTGTAGGTGCCGCGGGTCCTGGCCGAGACCGTGGCCCGTCGCAGGAAGCCGGGGGGCGAGTCGACCACGCCGCTGGCGCGCCGCCGCTTGCGGGTCATGGGCGCGATTGTAGGCGCGGATCTCGCCGAGGATGCGGAGCTCCTCTGCGAGCGGCCTCCCGCTCCAGCGCCGCGTGCACCCCTCCCAGCCGAGGGAGGCATCGCGAGGGAGCCGCGGGGGCGCCACACGTCGGTGCCGCGCACCGGCGCCCGCGGTCCCGGCGGCGTCCAGCAGCTGGTCCTCCCGCCAGTCGGAGGTCTGCCCCTCGCCGCGGCGGCGCCGCGCGCCAGCAGGAGCAGCCCCGGCAGCCACCCTCGCGAATGCCCGGCAGAGCTTCGGCGGGCACGCGCCCGCGTAGGAGGTGCGCCACTTCGCGGGCCCAGATGCCCCACCGACTTTCCCCTCCAAGATGACGTGTCGTCGTTGGCCGGGGCATCTGCGCTCGAGCGAGTCGGCCCCGGGCAGGTTGGTGGCGAGTCGGGTAGGCTTCCTCCAGGCGGTGTCGAATGCGCACATGTCGAAGTCGACGTGGGCGCAGCCGCTGCGTCGCAGCTCGGCCGCCAGAGGCGGCCAGTCCCACAACCCGCTCCGCTGCGGGTTCTCCACGGCCACGTAGATCCCCAGCTGGCGGCAGAGTCGGAGCACCCTGACGGTGAAGCGGGCGCAGGCGTATCCCGCCCGGTCGACCTCTGTCCCTGCCCGCCCGGTGCTGCGCGCCTGAGACCAGCGCCCGCACGGGGTCCCGAGGAACACCAGCCAGACTCGCCCATCCCGCAGCCAGCGAAGGACCTCGGCTTGAACGCGGGGCCGCGTGAGGTCGAAGTGGGAGCCGTGGTCGAGCTCGCACGGGACCCCGATGCGCATGCCGGCAGCCCGCACCCCGCTCGAAAGGAAGGCGCAGCCCGCGAACAGCTCGAGCACCGAGACGCCCGCCGGGCCCGCCTCCGCTGCCCGCTGCACCAGAGGCAGAGCGTCAGGAGGGCGCCCAGGAGGCCGGCGACCAGGTTGGCGATCGGGTCGTGGATCGTCCCGAGCTCGATCCCGTTGTCGGCGCTCGCCGCGATGCTGAGGCCGTGGACGAGCCTGGGCGACGGCGCGCGGCCGAGCCCGAGCCCCGGGCGGGCCGGCGCCAGCGCCCTGGGCCGCCGCGGAGGCACGGCCGAGGGGTGTGACGGCAGGAGTCTGAATCCCCCCCCCTCGGCACGCGGGGCTCCTCGCGGCGGCAGGCGGCGCTGAGGCGCCGGCAGCCCGGGCGGTGGCCGCAGCCGCGGCCGCGCGTCGCACGGCTCCGGCGGCGGCTCCCGATCCAGCGCGGTCCACGTCCGCGGCACCGCGGCAGACAGCTTCGTGGGCGTCGCCACTGCCAGCCCGGCATGCTGCAGCTTGTCGTCCTTCCAGCGGGAGTCGGCGTCGGACGGGTTACGGGCCGTCTCGACGTAGCGCCGAGCCCATCGGATGCCCGTGGCCCCTTGGATCGCTGCGGCCCGCCGGCAGACCGCGAGCAGCTCGAGGTCGCGGGCCCGGCCGCGGTCGGTGGCGAGGACCTCGGCCAGGTTGTCCCCGAGCGCGAGCACCACGGTGTTGAAGTTGGAGATGTCACTGGCGGCGTGCAGGAGCCCGTACACGGCGGCCCGGCCTTCTTTGTTGCGGATGGCGGCCGGCCGCTGCCAAGCCCCGCGTCGGACACGGATCCAGCGCCCGGGCTCCACCAGCCCGTCGGCAAGCCGAGGGGCCAGACCGACGCGCTCCTGCTGGGATCGCTCGGGCCAAAGCGGAGGGGCTCCTCGGGGCCTCTCGGGAGAGTAGGTGAGCCCGCGATCGGCCTCGCCGACCTCGGACTCGAACCAGGCCATGAAGTTCGGCGCGACCGCAGCGGGCGCCGCCGGGGCCGCCAAAAGGAAGTCCTGCGTCGGCTCGGGCGTCGGGTCGACAAATCGCCAACGCTCTCGCCAGCCGACCTCCGGGAGAAGCTCCTGGGGACTGACGTCGGACACGTGGGCCGCGTACCCGAAGCCCGAGGAGTCACTGCAATACATACGCCCACAGGGGGGCTTGGAGAAGTTCTGGACGACCAGCGGCAGCAGGCCCTTGAAAATGCGGAGCTCGACCAGGAGGGGGCCCGGCAAGGCCCGCGGCGGCCCGGCCCCGTCCCCGATGAAGCGGTACAGGTGGCACAGGGCGGACAGGAACTCGCGACGAATCGCCAGCAAGTCAACGAGGTGCCCCGCCAGGCGCCTGGCCATCTGCGGCGCGAGCTTCCGCTTCTGCCCCAGCAGCGTGTCCAAAGCGTACCAGAGCCGCCAGACCCGGGCGGGCCGCGGGCGCACCTCGCCACGGCGACCATCCCAGACCCGGCCGAGGATCTCCATCTCGCGGCACGGACGGACCTCCTCGTGGACTGCGAACCCCACGGCCTGCAGCTCCCGCTTGAGCGCGTCGAGGAGGGCCTCGCACTGCCGCCGGGAGCCCGCCACCACGTTGCCGTTGTCGACGTAGGGTGCAACCCGTGCGGTATGAGGATGGAGGACAGGCGCCTCCTGACGATCTCCCACCACGTCCGCGGGAAGGCCGAGAGAAAGCTGGGCCCTCCGGCCACACTCTGAGAGAGCATCGTGGCAGAAGTAGAGCGCCCAGCTCCAGCCCATCGGCATTCCGCGGAAGCACGCCTCCACCTGCGCCGTGGCGGCCACGGGGACGAGCTCGCCGGTCTGCTCGTCGAGCTCCTCGGTGACGCCGACCTCCGACGCGGAGACGTGGTAGCCGAGGGCGAACCACGAGGCCATGCTGTCGTTGCTGAACTGGTAGTAGCCGTCGAGGAGGTCGATGCTGGCCGCGTGCGGGACATCGGAGGGGTCGACCCTCCTCTCGTCCGGCGCGGTGGCCGAGTCGGCGAGCTCCCAGGCGGGGCCGACCAGCACATGTCCCAGGGCCGCTGGCGTAGCCAAGGAGGATCGCGGCGGGTCACGATGACGGGCATTGGTGGCTCGACAGTCGAGAACGAGTCGGATAGCCCCATTCTTCTTCCAGACAAAGAAGGCTCCCACACGAGACCGAATCCGAGTACGCCATGTGATAAGCCCGGCCTTTTCCAACTGTCGCATGAGGACTCCCACCTCCGACCGAGGGCCAACAAGACGAGGATCCCAATAAGCACGAGGCAGATCGCGCAGCTCATCCACCTCCGCTTGTGGCCGAAAGATGTGACGTTGAGGGTCCAGGAGTTTGCGCCGGGCGGTCGGCCCGACGAGGCGCTCCATGGGTTGAGGGCGGAGGTCACCTTTGAGCACGCGGAGCTTCTCCGGGTCGAAAGGCGCCACCGTCGTGTCCTGGTCCGTGTCGTAAATATCCTTGCACTTGAGGAGCTCGCGCAAGGCTCCTCCTGGACAAAGCTGTCGTTCGTCAGGCCGAGGGAAAAAGGCGCTGACGGCACGGCCGACGTTCCCGAGGACCGCGTCGTTGAAGGCGGAGACCGGCTCGCCGGACTTGTGGCGGTTGGGGAACTCGTAGGTCGAGTACCCAGAGCCAGCGGTGGAGTACAGGGAGTTGAGCGACGAGACGGCGTCAGCCACAAAATTCTCGTGCTCATCTTGCGCAGCCAGCCGCCGGCGGAGATACCGAGGTAATCCCTGACGGTCCCCCTCGCTCCGATGCCGAAGACGAAGAGGAAAAATAGCCACGCCCGGGTCGTGCTGGCCACTGAGCGCGGACATGACAGGAGGCACCCCAACCAGCGGGGCGGGGCGGCCTCCTCCTGCCAGGACCGATCGATGATCACTTCCCCCCGTCGCACTTCCTGGGCGGGGGGGCCTTCGAGGCGTTGACGAGCTCCTCTGCGTAGAGGCGGTGTTGCTTCATGGTGAAGGCCTCCGTCTTCTGCTCCTCGGCGGTCCACTTCGCGAAGTCGCCCACCATCGTGGCCCCGCCCGTGGACAAGCTGCTGTGGACCATCACCCCCGTGCCGCGGAAGTCCGGCGCCTTCGCATTCCTCATCACGGCAGCATGTATCTGACGGACGAGCCGAGCAGCCGACTCCGCGCCCGCACTCTGCTGACCATTCACCTGGTCGTAGGAGAGAAGGTGGTGCACGACGATCAGGAGGTCGCGGTGCTTGTGGGCCACGGGATGCTCGGGCGAGAGGCCAGAGCTCGCGAGGTAGAAGTCGTGGTACGATCCAATGTCGTGGCCCGACCCCCGAATCGCAGCGAACAGCTCGGCGCACGCCGAGGGCCCGCGGAACGGCCAGTCGTCCGGCGGCTTCGGCTTGAACGGGGTCATGACCGCCATGGCGTCCCGAAGCAGAAGGTGCCTCCGGCCCGCGGCGTCGCGCTCGAGAGGGAGGATGCGGGGATCCCGGCCGGGGCCATTCCGCTTCTCGTTGAGCCACTCCGCGTAGTCTGCGCGGGTCACCCGCTCCACGAAGCGCCACTGTCGGTCGCCACCGGCGTCGCGGACCTCCACCATCCCCTTCGCGTCGCGGTTGATGAAGCCGGCCGGGTTCGCCAGCGCCGCGTCCTCCACGGCCTCCCCGAACTCGTCGTCCGCGGTGTCGGAGTAGTACCACTTGGCCTCCACGTTGCCAGCAGCCACCGCGGCCACCCCGCCGAGCACCGCAGCCAGCTGTCGGGCCGCTCGATGCCATCCCGCCAGCGTCTCCTCGTTCACATCCCCGAAGTGGTAGTGATTGTTGCGGAGCCGCACTGGCGCCGGAGCATTCCGAGGGATCGGCAGGACTCGATACTGCGCCAAGTCGATGACCTGGATGTCGCCATCGGGTGTTGCCACCACCCACCGCCCCTGATCGTTCAGCTTCTCGAGCAAGATCCTTGTGTGCCAATTCACGTTGGCGTCCTCGGGAAAGTACGCTGCAATCTGGGGCTCCACAATGTCCAGCCCCCGGAGATCTGCTGCGTTGGCCATCACTCAGGAGCAGGAAGAGCCCGAGGAGGAGACCGACGAGGGCGCCAGACAGCCGAGCTGGCCGAGGGCGGGGTAGACGGAGTGGAGACGCCCGCACGGCCGCCGGGACCGATCCCGGCGCGCAAGAAGTCCTCGTTGTCGTAGTGATCGTGCAGCGGGACCGACCGCCGCGAAGCCCGCCTGCTGCGCGTACAGCCCAGGCGCACCTTGCCGAGCCCAAGCCCGGCCAGCAAGAAGATGAGCCGGTCCGCCCAGTCCCAGGGGATCCGGGCCAGGAAGTCGTCGTCGATGGAGACCACGCTCTGGCAGGGCGGGCACTCCGGGCAGTCGAGCACGTGCCCGACCTTGGGCCCCGGCTGGGGCGCGAGGGCCCACCAGTCGCGCCAGTCGACCCCCTCGAGGAAGTGCGACCAGCGTCCAGCGCCTGCCGCCGCCGCCGCAAGGACGATCGGCCCAGCGCCGAGGTGGGGGCGTGCAGCGCCTGGCTCCGCCATAAAAGGCTTGAACCAGAGCGAGCTGCGGTCCGATGAAGACACTGATAAAGCTCCAGAGCACATATATATCTATATATATATATATATACACACACACGTATACAAGTTACACACACATGCAAGGGGGCGCCGCGCCTGGCGCTCCTCCTCGTCTCTCTCTCCAGGGGGGCGGCGGCGGCCTCCGCCATCTCTGGCGCGAGCCCGAAGCGGGCGGCCGCGTCGGCCGCGCTCCACCGTTCCCATCCCACCCCGTCCGACGACTCCGACGGCGACGACCCCCCCCCCCTCCCCGCACTCAACCCCAAGACCTGAGGAGGAAGGCCCCAGAGGAGAGGCCGAGGACCTGGAGGTCGCAGGGGGAGGCGGGACGGGGCCATCTGAGGGTCCACCCCCTGCACTGGGGGGGGCACGAGGGGAAAAGCCCCCGTGTGGCCCGAGACAGCTGCTGCTTTCTGTCCTTGGTGGGCGGGCGGTGGGGGCACAGCGCTCCCAGTGCCTTGGGACCTCCCCAACTGTATCCTCCACGCGCGGTGCAAAAGAGGACTGTGCTGCCGCCTACGGGTGGGTGGCCATCAGGCCCATCAACACCAGCTCTGGACATGGTATGGCCCGCAAGTGAAACAAGCCTGGCGAGCCCCTCGGGTTCCCCAGGGACCAAGAACGGGCGGCCACCCCCAGAGACTCTCAGCGAACGCAGTCTGTACAGAGGGGCCATCACGGTTCGATCCTTCCCAGGGAGCTCGTCCGCGTCGCGGACCTGACTGGCGGCTGCGCGGGCCTCTTGTTCTCCAGCCCAGCACCCAGCCTGTTGAGCAATGGGGCAGAAGGCGCGCACAAAACGGATCGCTGGCTGGGTGTCTGGGTGACATGCAGCTCCCAGCCTTGCAAGCCTATCTACATAGTCAGACCCTAGTTTGTGGAGCTGGGTGGTCCTTCCAGCTGCCACGTCTGTCCAGGAAGCATGGGCCCTCACCTTGACCGCGGGGGGGGGGTCATCATCAAACGCATGGAAAATGCGGACCCACAAGTGAGCCCGACTGCTGGAACAAGACTGCGCCTGGCCAGGGTCGAGCAGACAGCCGAGGGTGGCCTTGCAATCTATGTGGTACATCGTTCCGAAGGCCTGAACGCATCCCCCAGCCGAGGCCATGTAAACAGCGCAGTCCTCTCCGTCGCGGGCAGTTTGGAGAGGGGCCAGCTCAAGCGGGACTGCACCGTAGCATCCAGCTAAAAAGTTGCCAGCCTCGTCAACCTGGACAATCCCCAACCCCGCGCTGGCCAGGTTCGTGTCTGTCGGGTTGGAGGCGGACCCATCAGTGAAAACCAAGCCCGACAACTGGCCTTCGGGAGGCCTGTTGATCCAGTGAATGCCTGCTTGGGAATGGAGGAGGGGGGCCGGGCAAGCTCGGAGACGAGAGGGAAGATCCCAGCGGCAAGCTTCTCTAAATACTGCCCCCATCTCTCAGCATTAGCTGCCGCCCTCAACAGCTCGGCACTGCAACTTGACTGTCGTAGGGCCCTCCAAGCGTCACATGTATATATTCTGTGAAGTAACGTCCCAGGAGCAGCAATGCGCAACCGACATAACGGCGACGACACATGCGACTGCCCAAACTGGCGCTCCTGGGTCCAGTGACATTGGGAGGCCACGCTGCGAAGGGCCTCTTGCTGGTGGGGTCCCCAAGCAGCCGGCGTGGCTCAATTCATTAAATCACGCAGGGGCTTCCACCAGATGGGACGGGCCCAGTTCGCCGTGGCAGACCTCGCCCTCAGCGCGCATGCATCCGAGCAGGCGGCGACGCGCCGCAGCACCAGGATGCCGACCTGCACGGGCGCAAGGGCGAGCAAGTCCAGCTCTCGCCTATCGTCCAAGCCGATAGCGCGCGCATTGAGGGCGCGCCAAGCTAATTCGCGAAGCGACATGATATACACATGAGCTGGGGACCTAGTCCATCCCCACGTAAACCTGTGCTCTTCAAACCCGGCAAAGGCCCCGCCAAGGGCCTGCTGGAGGTTGGCCAATTTGGCCGCCCCCTCCAAATCGCCTGGGCCCAAAAGAGGATGACTTGGCGGTGGCGCGCGGCCAGGGGGTCGATGAGTTGACCTGCAGCCGAGGAAAACAAGCTAAGCCCCACAGAGGCCGTCGACTTGTCCTTGTGGAGCGATCGAACAGCTGAAACACGGATTGCATGGGTCTGCCTACTGGTGAGCCCCGTGACCGCCGCGCCCCACAGCGCACAAGCTTGCGGACCTGCTCGTTGTATGTTGTGCACGCGCCCTCCAGCTTGACGAAGTGTCCTGAGGCGCCAGCTCCTCTTGGTCCCTTTCCTAAGTCGACTTGCCACTGGTTTGATTCTCCTGGCCCTGGAACATGCAACATATGATCCCAGACTCTTGGTGCCCATCTTGCGCTTGAACCCTTGCTGGGCCCACGTCTTGGCTAGGTCCGAAGCCAGATCTGGGTGAGAGGCCAGGAAGTGCGATTTGTCCCCTGACAATATCTTCAAGATCATGGCGTTGGTCCCGCAGCACTGGGCATGGACATCATCCACCACGCTGCGGCAAGGTACGCGGGGATGGCGCTGATGTATCTCTAGCAGGAGCTGGTAAAGAAGCATGTTGGCAAAACTGGTGGCGAGCGTGCAGCCCGCCAAGATCGTGCCGTTCGCTCTGAAGAGGTCGCTGACCGCTGTCTGGAAACTTATGACGCGTGTGCCTGCGTACAGCTTCGACGCTGCATACACTAGCCGAAGGGGCATCTGGGTGGCCACTGCCTCACGCATGAGGATTATGTGGGCCACCCTTTCGTAGAACTTCGATTGGTCCGTGAATAACGTAGCGCCTCCAGGTTGGACAGCCTCGAAACGTAGGTCAGGACGTTGTGCCCCCATCCTGCTTGTTCACAGGTCTTGCCCTTGGTGCCCCAGGAGCTCTCCAGAGGGTGCTCCCTTTCCCAAGTGCGAGCTAGATCTTGCCTAAGTCGAGCCCAAGCCCGAAGCAGACTGCAAATCAAGGCTATCGAATGAACCCCGAGATTCGACCCCCTCCCCCCCCGGGCCCGCGACGAGCGCGTCACGGGGCTCTTTTGGGCCCAAAAGGGGATCAAGACGGGCCAAGAAGGCCCCGAGACTCCTCCAAGACGGCTCGCGAGAGCTCCGAGGCGCCAAACGAGCGCTCCCAGACGCCCAAGATGGCCCCAAGACGAGCCTAGAGGCCTCCAAGACGGCCCAAGAGGCCTCCAAGAGCAGTCCTCAGAAGGGCCGAAGCGCCGAAAATCGTCAAATTCCTATGGGAAACCGTACATTTAGATCATATACTACTTGTCGGCCTTCACGGCGTTGAAGACGGTCCCAGAGCACCCCGAGACCGCCCCAAGAGGCCCCCGAGAGGCGCCCAAGTCGGCCAAAGAGGGCGCCAAGACGGCCCAAGAGGCCCCAAAGACAGCCCAAGAGGGGCCCAAGACGGCCCCAAGAGGTGCCCAAGAGGGGGGGCCCGAACCGACAATCCGAGCCTTCCGCCCCAAGACGGCCCCAGAAGGCCCCAAGAGGCCCCAAGAGGCCCCCAAGACGCCCACAAGAGGCCCCAAGAGGCCCCCAAGAGGCCCCAAAACGGCCTCAAAACGGCCCCCAGCAAGAAATATACGGGCCCCAATCCAACGCTTCCATCCTTTGGGCATCTCCAGAACGATGCCAAGATTGCATTAGCGTCCTTTCTTTTCCGATGGGCCCCCCGGGGCCTCGAGATGACCCCAAGCGGATTCCACATAGCCCCAAGAGAGGTCATTATGGACCCCTACACGACTCCCCAGCCCGATTCAAGCGAGCCGGCAAGACCGCCAGGATGAGGGGTCGGCGGATGTGGCGTAAGCCTATAGAATCAAGGCTATCGAATGAACCCCAGACCCGTCGGGCTTGCCACTAAACACGGTGATTGTCGGCCATAGGTCGGGAAGGCCGGGCTGCTGCTCCCAAGCCAGGAGGACGTCTATCAGCCTCAACAGGAAGGGGTCCCCGAGGAGCAGCCAACATCGAGGGTTGACTCCATCAGCTCCGAGTCCAACGTCATGACGGAACCTCTTGAGGGCCTGCTTCAGTTGGTCTAAAGTGGGTCTGGGGAGCTGGGACTGGGCCGCTGCTGCAACCTGCGCGTCGGCGATGTTCGACTTGGCATCGTGCCAGTATGAGGCCCAATCCCCCAACAGGTGCTGGATCGCGGCGCCCCCCTGGAGAGGCAACCCAGCGGGGTCCTGAGGCTGTGGAACTGGGGGCGCATTCTTGATGTACCTGTGGGCCTCCTTGGCCCCACCCCTGGTGGCGCCCCTGGCCCAGGCCCCCCACTTTGCCCACCTGGCTTTGGCTTGCTCCTTTAGGGCCCGATCAGCAACAGCGTCGACGCCACTCAAGGCCATGACTAAATCGTCTCCGCCTTGGGACGCCGCGGCGAGCAGGAAGTCCTTGCCTCCTACCGTCTGCAGGTCGGGCCCAAGGATCTGGTTGTCTGTCTGAGCGAGGGTGGCGAGGTAGCTGGTCATGGGGTTCCAGAAGAGCGGGGCCTCAGGATGCCTCCAGAGTGCTCCAAAATTGAGCATCAGAGTCTGCAGGGAACGCCAAGTTCTAGACTTCGGGGAGGTACCCTCGTCCCACTTGCGCTCTATGAGCGCTTGTAATTGTACTTGGTTATTCTAGAATCCTTGCGCCCGACCTCGAAAAAGATACGTCCAGCCGTTCGAATAGATCCAACTGCTGACGCAATTCGTCTTCCATTCGCTTCAGCCATTCTGCCCATAGATCCTGGAGGTTCTTGTCCTGAGGAACTTGCCCGGCCGTCCATGACCACTGGTGGTCGATCGGTTCACGCAGTGGGCCCGCCCGGGGCCTCGTCGGAAACGCTTCCCACGTAGTCCTGATAGCGACTGGGATCCTGGGGCTGAAACCACGGATGGCGATCTGCACGAGCGTGTGCGGCCCACGCGGCGCCGCGGGCAGGGCGGACAGATCTGCGATGCAATTGGCCGCGCCGCGCGAGACCACAAAGAACTCGAGGCATCTGCTTGCCCCCGACCCCGCCGAACAAGTGGCGCATGCAGGAGCGGCAATGGTTGCACCTAGCATCTGGCTCCACCTCAAGAGCCCCAGGTCGTTAGACGGGATGTGGAAGCCTCCACCTAGAATCCAAGGCTTACGGGGCCCCTGGAGGTACACAGCTAGGTCTTGGAGGAGCTCCGCGTTGGCCCCAGTGCAGCCGATGCCCACGCGTCCGTAGATGGTGACCCAGGGGGCCCCCGGAGGCACGATGGCGTCAATCAACATGGCCGAGATTCGCCCAGCAGCTGACTGACGGAGCCCCATATCACCGTGGGGGACCTCTCTCGACCTAACGTGACTGGCGACCCTAGCCATCGTCCCCCCAGGCGTGGACAGGTCATGCTCGCCCGTCCTGTTGGCATTCGAGAAAGAGGTCCGATATCCTCTCTGAAGGGCCCACTTAGAGGCCTTGTCAATGCCGAGCGTCTCCAGCCGCGTACCCTGGACTTCCCAAAAGTGGAACTTGGAGGCCCCCATGGCCGCCTGCCGCTCGCAAACATCTTGGAAACTGCTCCAAGTGTTGGGGTTGACAGTGATGAAACGCCAGTCCGTGTTGGAGGCGCTGCGGCGTCCTGGGGAGGAAAGAGGGCCCCCTTCGCCGAGCCAGCTCTGCTCAGCGGCGGAGGGGGCGGCCGCTGGCGGGGCCGCGCGTGTCGGAGGCGATGTCGAGCTCCCCCTCGTAGCGGGCATGCTGGCACTAGCAGGTCTCGACGCCTTGGATGTCGCCCCCGAGCACCGAGTTGCAGCATGGAGTGTGTGGCCTCGTAGCCATCGCACCGCACACGCGTTACTCGACGTGTTGGACAAGCTCCTCGCCGATGTCCGCGGGGCGTGCCTGCCTGGCTAGCTCCGCGAACCACTTGGCGCATCGGCATCGAGCCCTGGTGCGGTCACGGAATGCTCGACTGCAGTAGCTCCTGACCATGGTCGCGCGGGCCTGCAGTTGACCCCCATGCGAGCACGACTCTGCTGCCTGTTCGACCAGCCGCACAAACTGGGGCTCCGCTAGCCGACGCTGTACATAGGGTGCGCACAAAACCATCCAAGACAGCGCGGCCATGTCTTCTTCGCGGTCGGGGGGCCCAGGTACCATCCAGTTGGCCGCCAACCCGCGCAGGGGCAGGAGAAGCCGTGCTTCGTGATGCAGGTCCGCGGGCCTCGAAGGCTTCGCTCCCATGTCGAACAGGTCGTCCTCATCTTCTGTGGAGAGGTGCTGGTCGTAGTTGCTGACCGACGCGTGGCAAACATGTGGCGACATGATGTCTGGGTGGCTAAGTCCAGGTCTTGGAGGCGAATCCGCAACGCGGTTGCATGAGCTCGAACACGACAACGGGACTTGCGTTCTAAATGCCACGGCGCTCCGCTCAGCAGCAACGTGTCGGGCCTGGCCCGACCGAGGCGGCCTAGGACTCGACGTCCAGGACCTATCCTCGCCCCTTCATTACCACCTCGCGTCGCGCCGTTTCCATCCGTGCAGTCGCGGGCGACATGAACCAGGGCAGCCACCTCCTGGATTTGCTCTAACGCCAGGCGTTCTGACATCGCCCACGCGCGTTCTAACCCCAATTGACTGATGGTAACCCCCAGAGCCACGCACCACGGACTGCCAGTTGCCGCTGTCCTGCACGTAATGCTCCGCTGACACCTCTACCGAGGTCTGCATGTCATCTTGGATGCAGCAGATGCAATATGTGTTCCTCCCGTCGCCGTAGAAGCAGTTGATGTCATCTGAGTTCGACTCGCAGCAATTGTCCCCATTGCTGTGATACCCGCCGCCGCGGTGGAAATCGCCCCACCCGTGGAAACCCTCGCTGTAGGCGCCGTCGTCAACGATGTCGCTGATGTTACCGTCGCTCAGGACGTCGTACCCTGCACTAAGGCCTTCGTAGTTGGTAGTCAGCATCTCGTCATAGTTCCCATAGTCACCCGAGACTGATGGTAGTGTTGACATGTCTGACAATCTTCTGGTTCAAAATTGCAGTGGCCAATCCCATCATGCCACTGTTGCTGCTGGCATGCGCCACTGTGAGCAGGAAGTGCACTCGACGGAGACACGCCAAAAACTGCTTGCTGCGGTGCCTCTGCACTGGTACTGTGGAGGTTTGTCGCGGGCCGCCACCAGCTGTTACCCACGCTGCGGTGTCGTCTGCGTTGCCTCGGGCTTGGCTCTAGCCTCGGCGACCACCGAGGGGGGGGGGGACCCGCCTGCTGCGCTGGAGGAAGCAGCAGGCGGCTCGGGCGGAGGCGCCGTGGGCGGTGTCTTGGCCGTCGCCGTCGGCTGGCCAGGCGTCGGGGCCTCGGCTGCTGCCGTGGGCAAAGGTCCCTTGGGCCCGGCTGGGCTGGTGGCACCGCTGGTGGCTGCATCGGCTGCCTTGCTGTCGGGCTCCGCGCGTCCCCGCTTGGCCTTGAGGCGGGCTAGCTGTTTGGCCTGCTCCTCCTTGATGAGCGCTGCCTTGGCCTTGACATCGCTGAAGCACGCCTGGGCGGCCTCTGTTAACTGCTTCTGCAGCTCATCTTTGCGCCGCTGGGCCTCGGCTCTCTCCTCGGGGGAGATGACGTCGTCCAGTTCTTCCAGTCCGAAGAGCTCGCCGTCGTCAAGCTGCACCTCCTGTCCTTCCAACAGAGCGCTGAGGTCGATGACTGGCTGTCGGGGCTCACAGTCGGACTGCTGCTGATCTGGTTCCACCGAGACCGTGCTGGCAAGCCGTTTGACTGCAGTCTGGTAGAGGCTCCTCGCGACGTCCACTTCCGTGGATGCAGTGGCCACATCGGCCTGGAGCTCATTGTCTTGTTTCTTGATGCGTTCAAACCTCTCCAAGGTGCGCTTGAGGTTCGCCTCCGTCTGCTTGGCCTTCTGCATTGCTTGTCCGGCCGATATGTTCGCTTCAGCATCTGCACGGCGGAGGGCCTCGAGCTGGGCTTGGTGCTTGGCTGCCCCTTCATCATCTCCCGGCTTGGCCAGCAAGTCTGTGAGGGCCACCAGTCGCTGCTCCTCTGTGGGTTCGTCATCTTCTTCGAAACCGTCGTGCGGCCCAGGTGCAGATCCATCAGAGAAGGTAACTGAGGGGGCTCGACGCCGGGGTGCTGCTGCTGTGTGCCACGGCCTCCATCCAGCAATGTCAGTCGCAGGAGAGCGAGCCCGAAGAGGCTCGCGGCTGCGCTCCCGACGCGCGGCTGTCCTCCTGGGCGGTACAGCGGGACGAAGCGGCGAGCGGCAGTGCTTGTACCACTTCCACCATGAGAGGTTCTTGGCGCAGCCGCAGGAGCTGCACTTCTGGAATGGGTTGCTCTCACCGTCATCTGCATCCATATGACTCTGAGCTGAATGATGATTGTCCAATGCTCGGCCTGCTGACGCCACTCTCAGGAGCACCCGCGCAGCTGTGCGCTGTTCTCTGGCGCGGCGGTGCCGGGCCCCTTCGCCCTCACGGGGCGTGGTCCCTGCTGGCGGCTGGCGCCGCAGGCGCGGCCGCCGGCCGCGAGGGGTGCAGGGAGGCACGGAAGGCCCCCCTCGCGGCAATGGCGGCGCGCGTGGGCCCCGCGCGCGCTGGCTGGCCTCCCTGGGAGGCGGGGCCCGCTCGAGCGCGCGGTGCCTCCTCCTCCTCCTCCTGCTCCTTCCCCCTCCCTCCTCCTTCTCCCTCCTCCTCCTCCTCCTCCTCCTCCTCCTCCTCCTCCTCCTGCATCCTCCATTTTCGCCTCCTCTCTCTTCCTGCTCTTTCTGCACCTCTTCCCTCCTCCTCCTCCTCCTTCTCCTCCTCCTCCATTCCCTTTCCTTATACATAACTTTTCCCTGTCGCACCCCGAGGCATGTTTTTAGGACGGGCCGGGCGTTTCGCCTGAGACTTCCTCACCACTTATGACTCTGAGGCCTTAAATAGATGCAACAGTTTCACAGATGAAGGGCGGGTGGTTTTCAAACTGTGGCTCTCACTTTTAGCGCGGCGAACAGTCGTTCAAGAAAATGCAGAAGTTTCACGGATTGAGGGCGGGTGGTTTTGAACATGTGGCTCTCGCCTTAGCGCCTCGCACATTCGTTGTAAAAAATCCAGGCGTTTCACGGATTGAGGGCGGGTGGTTTCCAGAATGTGGCTTTCGCGCTAGCGCGGCGCATATTCGTTTAACACATGCAAGCGTTTCACGGATTGAGGGCGGGTCGTTTTCAAAATGTGGCTCTCGCCTAAGCGCGGCGCACATTCGTTTTAAAACTTCCTCCTCCTCCTCGAGCCTCCTCCTCCTCCTCCTCCTCCTCATCCTCCTCCTCCCCCTCCTCCTCCTCCTCCTCCTCCTCCTCCTCCTCCTCCTCCTCCTCCTCCTCCTCCTCCTCCTCCTCCCCCCTCTTCCTCCTCCGCTTCGTCGTCCTCCTCCTACTCCTCCTCCTCCTCCTCCTCCCCCTCCTCCTTCAACCTCCTCTTCCTCTTCTCTCCTCGCTCGCCCCTCCTCCTCTCTCCTCGCTCGTCCCATCCACCCCCTCCACCCCCTGGCCCTCCTAGGCTGGCCGCCCCGGCCCGGCGGCGCCTTCGCCCTGCATGGGCTCCGCGAAGACGCAGCAGACGGTCTCGTCGACGGCGCCAGGCCCGCGAGGACGGCCCGGCGAGACGAGAACGGCCCCGCCCCGCCCCAGCTCTCACTCCCCCTCGCTCGTCCTTCGCCCCCTCCTGCTCCGCATCCCTCAGCCATCATTCCTGCTAGCCTCTCTCCTCCGCCAGCTCCTCCTCCAACTACGCATTCCTCCTCCTCCTCCTCCTCCTCCTCCTCCTCCTCCTCTGCCTCCTCCTCCTCCTGTCATCCTTCCGTCTCCCCCTACTTTTTCCCTCTTCCTTCCTCCCTCCTCCTCATCCTCCTCGTCATTATCACTCTCGCTGCTGGTCTCTCATCATCGTTATCACCCTGGTGGTTGCCCTTCTTCTCTCCCCTCTTCCTCACCATTATCCCACTTATCCTCCCCCACTGCCTTCCTCTCCCCCCGACCCCCTCACTATCGTGGCTACATTCCTCCTGCTGTTCTTCATCCGCTTCCAGCCCCCTTCCCATCGTCCCTCCTTCCTTCTCATGCTCCTCCTCCGCCATCATTCCTCACAATATTCCTCGTCTCTCCTCCTGCTCTTTCTCCTCCCCTCCTCTTTCGCGCTCGGTAGATTGCTGTTGCATCTCGTCCTAGTCCGCCTCTTGATCTTCCTCTCCCGCTCCTCCTGCTGCTGCTCCTGCTGCTGCTCCCCCTGCTGCTGCTTCTCCTCCTCCTCCTCCTCCTCCTCCTCCTCCTCCTCCTCCTCCTCTTCGGTCCAGTTCCTCGCTCCTCCTTCTTTTCTCTTGCTCCTCGACGTCGTCGTCGTCCTCCTCCCTCATCTTCCTCATCCTTCTCCTTTTCCTTTCGATCCTCCTGCTTTCCCACCCCTGTCTGCCTCCTAATCCCGTTCCTCCTCCCTCCACATCCCTTTCCTCCTCAGATCCCACTCCCCCTTCCACTCCTTCTCCTCCTCCTCCTCCTCCTCCTCCTTCTCCTCCTCCTCCTCCTCCTCCTCCTCGTCCTCCTCCTCCTCCTCCTCCTCCTCCTGCTGCTCCTCCTCCTCCTCCTCCTCTCCTCCACCTCCTTGCTATTACAGCTTAACGAAATCCAAGCCTAATCGAATCACAGCCTCCTCCTCCCCTGGTCCTCCTCCTTCTCCTCCTCCTCATCCTCCTCCTCCTATTCTCTCTCTCTCTCTCTCTCTCCCCCTCCTGCCTCCTGCTCCTCCTGCTCCTCCCCTCCTCCTCCTCCACCTCGTTGCTATTACAGCTTAACGAAATCCCAGCTAATCGAATCACAGCCTCCTCCTCCCCTGCTCCTCCTCTCCTCCTCTCCTCCTCCTCCTCCTCCTCCTCCTACTCTCTCTCTCTCTCTCTCTCTTTCTCTCCTCCCCCTCCTGCCTCCTGCTCCTCCTGCTCCTGCTCTCCTCCCCCTCCTGCTCCTCCTACTACTCCTCCTCCTCCTCCTCCTCCTCCTCCTCCTCCTCGTCCTTGTCCTCCTCCTTGCTACGACCTAACGGAATGACAACATAACGGAATGACAGCCAACGGACGCACAGCCTCCTCCTCCTCCTCCTCCTCCTTCTCATCCCCCTCTTTCTCTCCCCTCCTCCTCCTCCATCCTCTGCTTGTCCTCCTCTCCCCCATCTCCTGGTTCTCCTGCTCCTCAATATCCTCCCCACATGTCCCCTGCCCACCCTCGTCTTCCTTCTTCTGCGCCATCTCCCCGCTCCCTCCCCCTCTTCGTCCTCCCCTCTCTTTGGCTGAACCTCGCTCGCCGGCCACCTGCCCGGGCCCGAGATCGCTGACAGAGCCGCTTCGTCGTTGAACGGGAGGAAGTCCGAGGACGGCATCAGCGGTTTGAAGGGGGCCTCGCCAGGGAGTGAGGATCGGATCCTCCCCTCTTCGCTCTCACCTGGCCGCCCCCCCTTTCCTTCGCCTTCACTCGCACAGGGGATGTGTCGACCCCTATTCTAGGCTTCGTGGAGCTTCTGAATGGACCAGAAATTTAGGGCCCTTGCAACCCTGGGGTATACGAGGAGGGGCGTCCCTCCTCGATAGGGGTGCATTCGGATGGCCCCCTTTGGGGTGTATCCCAGGGTCCCCCCCTTGTTAAACTTTCCGGGCGCAGCTCAAGGGCTGGAGGAGAAACATCGCCTGCGATCTGCCCCCGCCTCCCTCGGAGGAGGCGGAGGCACCCCTGCCGCTGCCCTTCCCTCGTCGCCGTGGCCAGCTGCGCCTCGGAATCCTGGTCAGGCAGCGCCTCCCAGGATGGGGCTCGTCTCCAAAGTGGTACCTCCTCCTCCTCCTCCTCCTCCTCCTCCTCCTCCTCCTCCTCCTGCTCCTCCTCCTGGTGGAGTAGCGGCAACCCTGTATCCTCCAGCCCCCCCTCTCCCGGCCCTGCTTCCGCTGCTGGCGGCCGCCCCCTGCCGCTCGTCCCGCTCCCGCTCCTGCTGCTGCACCTCCATTCTCCCTTCGGCTGTCCTGCCCAGTGCCCCTTTCTCTGCTGGGTGATCCTGGCCGAGTGGGTCGACTGCCCGCTCCTCTCGCCCCTCTCGCTCCTTCTCCTGCCCCTGCTCCTGCACCTCCTTATCTTTCCTGGTGCCGGGGCCGATGCCTCTTTCTGCTGCGTGATGGTCAACTTCCCGCTGCTCTCGCTCCTGCTCCTGCTCCTGCTCCTCCCTTCCGCCTGGTGGCATGGTCTGTGCCTCTTTCCGTGTAAATGACCCTGGCCCGATGCAGTCAAGCTACTGCCATAAGGAATGCCAGATACGGAACAACGCCCCCTTCTCTGGCCCACAAACAGCCTTGGTGCACGAGGAGCGCCAGCGTAGCAAACATGAGATGCAAGGACCTAAGGAACAGCGAGCCCCTTCCGCACCCGAGCTTACTCGTATCCCAGCGCCTTCGATTGGGGTGGCACGTTCCCATTGCAAACGTGAAGCTTTTCGTCACGAGGGTGACGCCGCGCGCCCTCGTGACGAAGGCCCCTGTCACGAGGTCGGGCCCGCGGCCTCGTGACAGGGAGCCTCGCCAGGCGTAGCGCGCCAACCTTATTCATATTCCATGCGATCATTATTCATATAGCGACCACCATATAATCATATCGAAATAAATATAAACACGCGTGGTTGGATATGAATAATGCTGCCCCCACAAATACAAATATGCGCACTCTGATATGAATAATAATCCTCCCATGGATGCCACATATCGGATCGGTCGATATTCTGAGACGACCCCCGACATGCTGATTCATTGGAAGGTCCCCCATCGACCCCCCTGATCCTCCTCCTCCTCCTCCTCCTCCTCCTCCTCCTCCCTTCCTCCTCCGCCCGACGACGACAACGACGCGGGCCCGCCGCCGCCGGCCCGCCGCCGGCGCGCCGAGGGTGCTGCCAAGCGGCGGCAGCAGCGACGGCGGCGACGGCGCGGCGGCGGCGAAAGCTTGAGCATTCTCTTAAGGTGGAGGGCTCAGGGTGAAATCCATATGGGCTTAGCGGCTTCACCTCGACAATCAATCCGTCTTGTGGTTCACCTTTTGCAGATCCAAGCCTCAAAACCCGTCGAAACGGCATTTCAGATGTCAGCCTTTGCCCTCCACCCGAAGGAAACGCTCGGACCCTCGGAAAGCGGCGGTGACGCCGACAAGACGACGACGACGACGACGACGACGACGACGACGACGGCGACGACGACGACGACGACCGACGACGACGGCGGCGGCGACGGCGGCGGCGGCGGCGACCGACGACGACGACCGACGACGACGACGACGACCAGCGACGACGACCGCCGCCGACGACGATGACGAATCACGAACGAACGACGAAGACACGCCGAGAGTGCCGCCGACGAGAGGGATCGGCGGCAGCGGCGACGGGCGGCGACGACGGCAACTAGGGCAACCATATTCGCGCTCCGCGTTCCGCGAAGCGCGATCTTCGCGCTTTCGCGCTTTCGCGCCGCCCCCGTCGCACCCTCGCGGCTGCCCTAGGGCCGTGGGGAAGGACGACCGACGACGACGAGATGGATGACGGGAGGGAGGAGAGAGGATGGGGGAATTTCACGCTTCACCTATCTACTCAAATTCGTTCACATGGCCATATGGCCGTATGGCTCTGCGCCATGCGCGAGCTCCACGACATCGCCCCCCCCCCATGTCCCTCCACGGGGCTCTAAGGGGCGGGGGCTCCAGCATGCAGAGGCGCGTGGGGGGGGGCATGCACTCTGCCAAAAGAGACCTTGCCCACATGGTCGCGAGGCAGAGATCAGCCAGCACTAGCACTAGCCGGCAGCACTAGCCCCAGCGCCTCGAAACTCGAAACTGAAACATCGGAAGGTTTGAATGTGCGCGAGGACCGCCCCCTCTACTCCCCCGTTGCTCTACGCACCTCTCCTCTCACCCCTCCCGCCCCTCGCCAGCAGAGCAGAGACCCATGCACCCATGCATGGCGACCTGCGGCGGGGAGGCGGGGCCGAGCCTGGCGAGCAAGCAAGCGCGCCTACTTGAGCAGGTGCGCGACTCTCGCACGGCCCTTCCCGCCGCCGCCCAGGCCACCTGAAGACGGACTCGCGCCGCTCAGTGCGAGCGCAGCGCATCCACCGAAAAACGTGCACGGGTCACTGGAGTCATCCGCGCGCTTGCGCTTCTTGCCCTTCCCGCTGCCCTTGCCGCCGTCGGCCTCCCCGCCGGCCTTCGCCACGTAGTATTTCAACTGCACGTCAGTCATGCCGACGAAGCCAGGCTTGGGGACCAGCACTGGCACTCGGATGCGAATCTTCGGTGGCTCAGCGCCGGCCGCCAGAGGCTGCTTCAGGAGCTTCGGCGGGCAGATGATATCGGCGTCCTCGTGCGCAAGCTGGAGCGTGGCATCTTCTGGCTTGGCGACTTGTTTCACGCTCCAGGCGGGCACGAAGCATTCCGAGGCCAAATGACAGTTGAGACCCCCGTGAACATAGATCGGGATGCCCGCGATGTTGCCGACGCGGTGGGCCCCAACTGTCTCGGTGAAGGTGATGGCGCCAGCGAAGTAGAGCTTGAGATTGGTGAGCAGCTGCGGCGCCACCACCGATGAAACCGATACCTTCTTGCCGTCATCAGTCCTCCTCACGAGGGCGATCAGATCTTTCGTGCTGGCAGTAGCCTCAGACTCGATCACCGCCTCGAAGAGGGCCGCCTGGGCCTTCAAGGCGAGCACCTTGAGCGACGTGCTGTTGACGTGGAACTTGGAATCAGCCACGAGCTGGCGGACATCCAGCTCTTCACCGCACTCGGACGTGACCTTCGCATCCTCGGGACGGGCGAGGGGGGAAGGAGGACGGAGGAGCCGAGGAGGAGGACGAGACATAGAGACATAGGGTTGCGAGAGGAGAGGAGAGGCCGAGGAGAAGCCAGGGGCCGAGGGGCCGCCGAGGGGGAGAGGAGGAGCCCAAGGAGGCGGACGGTAAGAGCGGTAGACTAAGGAGCAGGAGAGGGAGAGGGGGACGAGCAGGAGGAAAGGGGAGGGGGGGAGGCGGGCGCGGTCCGAAATGGACGCGGTGATCTGCGCCAGCTTCCACTGGACCTCGGCTCCGCACGCGAGCGGAGGGAGCGGAAGCGCGGCGGGGGCTTCGACGGCGACGAGCACGTCGCTGCCGCTCCCAGGCCCGCCGCTCGGCGCGCCTCCCGCCTGCGCCGCTGCCGGCGCCGCCCTGTCCTCCTCGGCCTTGGCCACCTCGGCCTTCCGCTTCGCCTCGGCGGCCGCGGCCTCGGCCTGGGGGGTCAGAGGAGCCCGGGAAGGTGAGGGGGAGGAGGAGGAGGAAGGAGGAAGGAGGAGGAGGGGAGAGGGAGAGGGGGGGAGGGAGGGAGGGAAGGCGAGGCGAGAAGAGGAGGGGTGAGGAGGAGGAGGAGGAGGAGGAGGAGGAGGAAACAGGAGAGGGATCAGAAGGTGAGAGGGAGGAGAGGAGGGGAGGAGGGGAGGAGCGGGGAAGAGGGTGGGAGGGAGCAGGAGAACTCTGAAAAATTACCAGCGGGAGAAACTGCGTCCAGGTATTATATACCTGGCGTCGATATACATACCGATTGTGTCTGGCTCTTTCAGGCCCCAAAGCTGGGGGGGCCAGACGACCGCATGTCAGATACCCCCCACTCCCCGTAGGTGGCCCGCAAACGTAAAGACACGAGAAGGAGAAGGAGAGAAGGATAAGGCACCCGCTCAGCAGCGACGAGCGGGCTCGAGGCGGGGCCCAGGTTGCACTGCACCATGACATCCTCCATCACAGCATCGCTCCACGCCCCGTCGGAACAGACCTGCAGAGGAGACGCGAAGGATGGGGGGGGTAGAGGAGGAGGATCGAGGAGGAGGATGAGGAGGAGAAGAGGAGAAGGAGGAGGCGGGGGGGAGAGGGGACAAGCTAGGTGCGCTCGCGTCATATCTGACGTCCTACCCCTCCCCCCCATCCCTCACCATGGCGCTGATTTTCTCTATCCGCGGACGCGTGTCGTAGCGGACATGTGGCTCCGCGCGCGCGTGCGTAGTGGGTGGTGGTGCGCGTGCGTGCGTGCGTGCGTGTGTGCGTGGTTGTGGTGGTGGTGGTGGTGGTGGTGTTGGTGGTGGTGGCGGTGCTGCTTCTGGTGGTTGTGGTGGTGGTGGTGGTGGTGGTGGTGGTGGCGGTGGTGCGGCGCGGTGGTGGCGGGCGGATGGGCGCGCGAGAAAGAGGCCCACGCTGGGGCGAGAACGCCATCCTGAACGACTGAACGACGGAGGCCGAACACCGATCCGAAAATGAGGCCCACGCTGCAGCGGGAGCACGATTCGGAACGATTCGGGAGCAGAAATGAGGCCGCCGCCTCAGCGAGGGCAGCCTTTTGACAAAACACGCAGGCGAAAACCCAACTCCCGGGAATCCTGTGTGTAAAAAACAAAAAGCGGGGGGGGTCTAATACTTTCAGGCCGCCATCGGGGGGAGAGGGAAAGTAGTATTCATATTGAATAATTGTGGAGGAGGATGACGACCTTCCTGATCGCGATGGCCCAAGCGCGCGCCCAAATGTGCGACTGGTCCAGCAGGGGGTCGACGGTCGCCATCTTGTCCGCATTGGCGACAATGGCCTCGACCGCCTCGCAGAACGTGGCGGACGGCATGCCCTCCACGCTGACCGCGTCGGGAACGAGATTCTCGAGGAGGTGGGCCGCGTAGTGGGTCCGGAGGCGCATCCACTTGCTCAAGTCGTCGAAGCAGCCGAAGGTATGCTTGGCCTCGTCCGGCAGAGACTGCGTCTGCGTTGAAATCGTGCAGAGCTTGAGCACGTTCTTAGTCCACTCGGCTGGGAAATTGGCGTCCACTGCATCGTAGACACTTTTCAGGATGTCAGCCAAGTCAACGGAGTCCGAAGGTTTCGCGGCATTCATATCTACACCTTGGTCACGAAGGAGCTTCTTGCCGTACTCAATTTTCGCAGCCTCAATGTAGCCCCAAGCAGACTCCATCATGTCAGCAGTAATCCTGTGCATCTTCACTGGCCTCGAAGGCTTGTTGGCTGACAGGTAATCCCTCAATGCAATGCCCTCGTAGTCATTCAGGTACTTCGTCACATCGGCTGTCAAGGCGTCGATCGCAGCATCGCCTGGCACCGCCTGTTGAGGGAGGCTCTCAGCGATGCTTAGCAAGGCCGTGGCTGAGTCGTAGGCCCCCTGCACGCCCGCACCGCCCATCACAGCATCCGCCAGCGAATCTTCCTCCCGCTTCAGGGCCAGATACATGACCCGCTTGAGCTCCAAGCGAAGCTCGGACCACTTCGTGTGTTCCTTGCCATTGAGCGTAACTGATTCCATCCAGGCAAACTCCAGGGCGTGGGAGACGACAAACTCGGCGGTCTTGCGCTTGTTCGTCTTGGAGGCCCGTCTGAACTGGCTGAAGGAGTGCTCTATCGCCGCAACCAGGTCGTCGATCCAGAGTTTCTGGCGAGGCTCTGGAACCGCCTCATCGTCATCCAGGTCCTGGAAGTGAGCGTCGGGCACAAGCTGCAACTGCATGGCCTCCACCGCCATAGCGCACTCCCTGCCGCGCTTGCCGCCTGCCGCTCTCTTCGGATTCGCCGCTGGCTTGGCCTGGGCGGCTTTCTTCGGTTTCTTCACAGGCTTGTAAACCGCGCTGCCCTCCATCGCTGTCTTGATGACCTCCATCCTGTCGTTGTCGACTCCCTTGGGGAACACGAAGGGCGCGAACCTACAGCTGGGGTCCATTGGGCCTGACGACGTGGGCTTGTAAGGAGTGCAGAACTTGATCCCTTCTGTAATCAGCGCGGCCCTGATCTCAGGCTCGATTCCGATGCCAGCGCACGCCGACTCGACCGACGTCACGTAGGCATGCATGGCGGCGATCGCATTCCATTGGTTGAACCTGGCGTCGAGGAACTCGCAGTTCAGGTTGAGGTCCTTCTTCACCTGCTCGAAGACGTCGCACGGCTTCTTGCGCATCGAGTTGACGAGGGCCTTCAGATGCGCGAACGAGCTCCAGGAGTCCCCGTCCGGCCCGAGCAGCCTCGGGTAGTTCTCGGTGATCCAGTTCTTGTATTCCTTGTAATACTGGGCCGTGTTCGAAACTGGCTTCTCACCTGATTTCTGAATGGGCAGATCACGCTGACCGCACTCCTCCTCGCCCTTACCCTTCCCCTTCTTGGGCTGGCGGGCTTTGATCTTGCACTGCTTCCTGTGAGCCTCCCAGCCGTCCTCCGCGGCGGCGCACTTGTCCATCATCTGGACGCAGGTCATGCCAGAGCCTTGGTTGTGGAAATCGTTCGACAGATCGACGATCCACGTCAACACGTCGATCGGAGTCTTCTGTTTGAAGATGGTGAGGCCCGTTACCCCGCGCTTGATCGTGTGGTCCACAAATTTGTTGGTGCCTGGCTTGTTGCGCTTACTAGCGCGATACACTGCCGCTGTGAGGTGGCCCCAGCTCAGCATCTTGAATGGCGCCGATCCAGGAGCGGCATCGACCTTCACTGCCCACGGGTGGCCGCGAACACCACTCACGTAACCCCGCGTCTCGATGCTGACGGTGTTTTTTTTCCACGGTCTGCTCTTGGGTCTCCCGGTTGGCGGGGTGAGGCTCGATCATGGGGTTGCCATCCTTGTCGAAGTAGGGGGCGTGGCTATCAGCGCTCGGCATCGAGTACGCCTTCCACACAGCTTCCTGCGCGGGCGGAGGAGGAGGGAGGAGGAGGAGCGAGGAGGAAAAGGAGGAGGACAATGACTCTCCTGGAGCAGGCAGCCCGTGAGCCCAGGGAAGCGCACATGAATCGACTCGCGCGGCCCGTAGAGGGCCTCCTCGGCCTCTTCGATGCTGGCGAGCGCAGCCGCCGCCGACGCAGCGGGCTCAGCGCTGGCAGGCGCTGCCATTGACCAGTAGGAAGGGCCCCTCTGTTGCTGAAATACTCGCGCGAGCGGGGGCGGCTTGACGGCTTGACCCAATAGTGCTAGCAACTCCGGGAATGCGGGGCCCAGAAATCCAGCTCACGGCGGATCGATCCGGCTCGAGACATCACATCATCACAGATGGGGTCGAATCGAGTCTGTCACAGGCTCACAGGCCCAGACAACCAGCTCGCGCGGCGGATCGATCCGGCTCGAGACATCACATCATCAAAGATGGGGTCGAGAGGCGAGTCGAGAGGCGTCGGATCGGTGGCGGCCGAGACTCTATGCCCCAGGGGGATGGGCAAGGCTAGCACAGTTCTACATCAACGCTCGGAGGAAATCGATGGCCTACAACCTACAACGTGGGTGCATGAGCGAGAGCCTCACGGTATAATCATAGAGTGGGCCGTGGTGGACTACGCGACTACGCTGGACCCTAGTGGGAACCGTTGGGTGCTTGAATTATCGGGGGGCCCGACATGCGGAAATCTAAAATACAATTGGCCCGACCGCAAACGAATCATAAAGCATCGCAAAGATGGTCGGGGTGTATAGGAAGGATGGGGAGGAGAGGTGAGGGAAGGAGGGGGGCTCGAGGATGGGAAGGACAGCGAATGCACGCCCATGCTCCTTCTCTCCAGCCCCCCCTCCTCGCCTGGTCGATTCCTTGGCTTTCCCGAAGATGGAGCAACGCAGCGACGCAGGAAGCAAGCGGGGGGGAAGGAGGAGAAGAGGCTGGAGAGGCTGGAGGATGATGACCTCGAGGAGGGGGGGCAGAGAGGAGCGGATCGGATCGGGCTCCACCCAAATCTGTGCACAGAGCGAGCTCAGCGAGATTCCACAAAAATCTGAACCTCACGTGGGCCCCACCTGACCTAGCTAGCCGGGGAGGGAGGAGGTGTGGGAGTGCTCTAGTGCTCTACTCCTCCTCCTCCGCCGCCTCCCTCCTCCTCTCCTCCTCCTCCTCCTCCTCCTCCGTCTCCTCCTCCTCCTCTCCTCGTCCTCCTCCTCCTCCGCCGCCTTCCGTCGTCGCCGCCGTTGCCGTCGTCGCAGTCGCCGTCGTCGTCGACGGGGGGGGTGCGAGCCCCCGGGGCCCGGGGGGGGAGAGGCAGAGACGGATGGGGGCCGCCCAAGGTCGAGGCGGGGGCCGCGCCTGGCGCTACTGGACGCTGGGCGGCGCAGAAGGCCCAGAAGGCCCGATGCCGCAATGCCGCCTGGGACGACGATGAGGCTGAGGGAGGGAGGGGGGGAGGGGCGGGCGAGAGGACGGGGGCGATCAGAGGAGTTATCGCAGCTCGCGCCGGCCACAGCGCCACAGTCTAGGGGCGCGGCCTCGCCAGAGCTGCAGGGCACGCTCGGCGGTAAGTGCTGCCCAGTGCTGCGCGGCCGGGCGGGGCGACAACGCTCCCGCGGCGTCTCGATCACGCTGGCTCGGACCGAGCGCGCGTGACCTGGCCGACCGCCGCTGCGACCACGCGCGCGGCCAAACTCTCGCTCACTGTGTTCACGAAAGCCAGGCGCCAACATTCGATCGCGCCTACCACGTTCACGTGCATAGCATTCCCCGCTTGGCAGAATGTCTGCGCGTAGCTCCTATCGGGGCAGCTGGCGTGGAAACTCGTCGACGGGCTCGCCCGGCCCGCGGCGATGTCATCGAAGCTAGCAGTAGTGACGGGGAAACCTAAGGCGGCGAGCACCTCCTTTGCCGTCATGACTCTGTCCCTGAACCACATCATCCCACAGTGCTTGGTGACCGTGCACAAGTTACCCTCGCTGCTCATGGACGTGAAGTCGTCGCAGTCCTGGTTGAGCTGGAACACTGCGTTGGTGCCGTGATTGCGCTCGTAACGGCCGAGGTTCTCGCGCTCGAACGGCGACAGGAGGCCCCTCAGGTCCGAGACGGTAAGTTTCCCAGGAGGGACATCCCAATGGTTCTTCCTCGCCCTGTCAGCGGCGAACTCCACCAGGTCGGCGAGGTCCGCATCTGTAGCCCAAAACCAAATGGAGAACGTGCATTGGCGGTCTCTGTGGAACAGCCTGGTGATCGTAGACACCGGTAGCACAGTGAACACCGCGGCCTTTGTCAACGTCATGACTCGAAACATGCGAGTCCGCCTCGCGGGAACCCCGAACTGGATGGGGGACAGCTCTTGCTCGGAGATTGCGTAGTGCTCATTGAAGCAGGCTTGGAGGAGGTCAAGCATGCACTGCTTCACGTTCTCGTGAATGATAGTCGGTACGAGGAGAAGCAGGCAAAGTCCCACCCAAGCCATGAAGTGTTCTATGGAATCGTCCTCCTCGCCACGCCCGAGCCCGACAGGGGAGAAGCCGACGCATGGTGGGCCTGCCCACATGACGTCCACCCTTGTCACGGAGCACTCTTTATCATGAATACAGCAGTACGCCGAAGGTTTGACGGCCTTCCTAGTCTTGATCGCTGGGAGAAGCTTCCTGACGCCGATGATCTCACCAGAGTCCTTCATCCTGCCCAGCTCACGCCTGAACTCGGGAACGTAGAAGTCGCTCATGTCGGCGAACAGGCATCTTGGCCGACATGGATGGCAGAGAAGCTCTTGTTGCGCGTGAGCATCCCATTCGATTGCCCAGTGGTGGGCGGGCTTGCAGATCTTGGTGCCAAGGTGACGCTCAAGCTCCTGCCGCAACATCTCCCTGGCGACTCCAGGTGAGTCAATGCCCGAGAAGGCAGTGGCATGGCGCTCGGTCTCGAGGGCTGTTGCCATCTTCTGCACGCGAGCTCTGCCGTGGACCTCTTCGATCCTCAGGATGTTGTAGCGGGCCCAGTCGTACGCATCCTTCAGCTCCCTGACAGTGTAGAGGTCCGCCGCCGTCACTGCTGCCTGCTGCGGCTGAGGCGCTGACGCGGGCGGCACGCTGGCTGCGGCCCCAGCCGTCGCGGCCGCCGCGGCCGACGGCGAATCTCCGGGGGGGTGCTGCGGAAGAGGTGGCGGATCGGCCAGGCCAGTGACCAGGCCGTGCATGACTGCGGCCTCCGTGCTCGCCGCTCGGGAGAGGAGCTGTTCCATATCGGAGTCGCTGGGCGAGCTTGCAGACACCGCCTCCTCATCCACTGGCGCGCCACCATATCCATCTAGCACAGAAGGAGGGCTGACCTTCCCAGCCGCCGCACACAACGTCTCCAACTCTTCGTCTGCAACATCATCCTCAATGACGGGCTCCACCCGCGTACGCTTCCGGAGGGGGGCGCCGGGGCGCCGACCAAGGCCGATATCGCCATCAGAATGCATGGCAGAACTCTCCCGCTTCATGGCCTCGATTCTCTCGCGTCGATCCCCCCTGCTATCCCGCAGGGCGGAAAGGGCCGCATCAGATGCCGCCGCCTCGCCTGATCCAGCGCGCTCCTCCCGCGGGGGCGGGGGCGCCTCATCCTCAGCAGCATCCGTCCGCAGTGCCAGCTGCGTTGGTGGTGGTGGCACCTGCGGCGCCTGCTCCAGCTCCGGCGTCGCGGCTGAGGCCGCCGACGCCGACGTCGACGCGGAGGCCGCCGCGTCGACCTGGCGAGGGGCGGGGAAGGAGGAGGAGGAGGAGGAGGAGGAGGAGGAGGAGGAGGGGGCAGGTGGGCACAGGAGGAGGAGTCTGAGAGAGGATGGAGGAGGAGAAGGCGGGGCGGAGGGAAGGAGGAGGGGGCGACGACGACGAGCGGAGAAACATACTTCTCGCATGATCCCCTCGTATGGCCCCCTCATCTGCCCCACCCGCATGGTCACATGGCCCCCTCGCATGCCCCCCCGCACGCTCCCCCCGCATGGCCCCCTCGCACGGTCTCGCGGAGACCGGCCCCCACAAGGCCAACGCACACGCATGGGCGAAGTAGGACCGTTCGGCAACCCCTCATTCTGAAGATAGTAGGGGGGTATTAGGGTATTAGGAGGAGGGGGTGGAGAAAGCGCGAGGGTGAAAGCATGGGGCGTTGGCATCCCGGAGACCGCGCCACTCGGCGGCCGAGGCGGGAATGCGATAACAGGCTGGCCGAATTTGAGCAGCGAGCGGTTGAAGGACGCGGCATGCATGCCGTACTTGGCCAGGTTCAACCCCCGGAACCCGCCCTGCTTTGCCATTGTGATCGGCGAGCTCGTGTTGGTCAAACGCACCTTCGAAAACCGCCACAGGATAAGGGGATCAGGCCACGCGTCACCAGGCAACAGAGTCGGCAGCACAGTAGAGCTACCCGTATGTGCAGGAAGCGGACCATCACCGTGCCACTCCGATATGGCGAAGATGTGGAAAACAGAGAAACTTGCGTTCGGGTCAGGGCGGGCCAATATAACTGGTTTACCGACTCGGTTGACGCCTTGCTTAGCCCACGGGACCAAAGAGGAAACGCTGATGTGCTCACTGCACGCGGTGTGAGCTAAAAGCAAGTCCACCACATCGGCTCGCATGAGTATGACGTGCACATCTTTCGGCATTGTCTCCAGCTCAGATTTCACCTCATCTTGGGAGAGGTGGATCTCTGGGTCAGAATGCGTCTTGCCTCGCAACCGGCGCGTCGGAGTACCCATCGTGCACGGATATCGGCTGACCAGAACGTAGAGGCAATGCGCGTGCCACAACTAATCTTGATCCGAATACACGGTTACACAATGGGTAATGATTATAGCGTTGGGGGGTAGCTGCGATATACGGCGGGACCCGTACAGGCCATGCGGTACTAAATACACATGTATATCGAATGGCCCGCGATGATGATGCTGACGAATGTGTATGACGAAGACGGTGGTGATGGTGTGATGGTGATGATGATGATGGCGATGCTGGCGATGATGATGATGATGATGGTGATGATGATGATGACGATGATGATGATGGTGATGGTGACGATGATGATGATGATGCTGGTCATGCTGAGTCTGAAGATTATGATGGTGGCGCTGCTGCTGCTGATGATGGTGATGATGACGGGGGAGGGATCTGTCACGAGGGGGCTCGTGACGGGGTGGGGGCGGTATGTTCACGAGGGGGGCTCGTGACGGAGGGCGCGGTCCGTCACGAGGGGGCGCGCGACGGAGAGGGTGAGTGGCGTCCGTCAGAGGGGGCTCGCGACGGGAGGGTGCCCCGTCACAGAGGGGGATGTGAAGGGGGGGAGGGGATCTGTCAATGAGGGGGCTCGCGACGGAGGGGGAATCCGTCACGAGGGGCTCGTGCCGGGGAGGTTCGTCACGAGGGGCCTTCGCGACGGGAGGGGGTCCTTCACTGGGGGGCTCGTGACGGGAGGGGTCCGTCACGAGGGGGCCGTGGACAGGGGTGGGGAGGATAATGGGAGGGGGGGGGGGGGTGCGTCGCGAGGGGGCTCGTGGACGGGACGTCGGGGGTCTGTCAAGAGGGGGCTCGTGACGGGTGGGGCCGTCACGAGGGCTCCGACGGGCGGGGGCCCGTCACGAGGGGCTCGTGCCGGGTCTGGTGTCCTTCCCGAGGGGGCCCCTGACAGGGGCCGTGGGCTGGGTGCAGTGGGGCTGGGTGGGGTGGGTTGGGGGGGGGGGGGGGGGGGGGGGGGGGGGGGGGGGGGGGGGGGGAGGGTGGGGGGGGGGTGGGTGGGGGGGGGGGTGGGTGGGGGGGCGGACGTGGGGGGGCAGTCACAAGTGGCTCGTGACGGGGGGGTGGGCGTTATTGGCTCGCTCGCACCGGACCCGTGCGGAAAGGGGGCGCGCCACGAGGGGCGGTCAGGGATGGGGTCGTGAGGGCGCGGGGTCCGTCACGAGGGGCTCGTACGGGAGGTGGTCCGTCACGAGGGGGCTTCATGACGAGATGGGCCCGTCACGAGGGGGCACGTGGCGGGGGAGGGGGGGGGGGGGGGGGGCCGTCACGAGGGGGCGCGCTGACGGGGGGAGAGTTCACGTGGGGGCTCGTGACGGGCGGGGCGTCCGTGCACGAGGGAGCTCGTGGCGGATGGGGGTCCGACACGAGGGCCCTCGTGACTGTTTTTAACATCCACAAAGCAGCCACGATACAACTGAGGGCTGGCGAAACCCTCAGAGGACGCTCGTTGGCGTAAAACAGCGCCACCCTGAGCGGCGTTGCGCCCAAGGAGGCTGCCTCCTCCGCGCTGAGCGGAAGGGGGGGGGGGGGGGAAGAAGGAGGGAGGAGGAGGAGTGGGAGGAGGAGCGGGAGTGGGAGGAGGAGGAGAGGAGGAAAGGAGGAGGAGGAGGATGAGGATGAGGAGTCGGAAGTGGAGAGGAGGAGTGAGGAGGAGGAGGGAAAAAGAGGAGGAGGAGGAGGAGGAGGAGGAGGAGGAGGAAGTAGAGGAACATGAGGAGGGAAGGAGAGGAGGAGGAGCGAGGAGAGGAGGAGGAGGAGGAGAGGAGGAGGAGGAGGAGGAGGAGGAGGAGCAGCAGGATGATGATGATGATGCTGACGATGATGATGATGATGATGAGGAGGAGGAGGAGGAGGAGGAGGAGGAGGAGGAGGAGGAACAGGAGGAGGAAAAAGGAGGAGGAGGAGGAGGATGGGACGGAGGAGGATGAGGAGGAGGAGGAGGAGGAGGAGGCGGAGGAGGAGGCGGAGGAGGAGGAGAGTGGGACATCTGCCACTGGCTTTGCCTGCGCAGCTGTCACCAGTGGCCCCCGAGGGCCACTGGCCGTGCCCCAGGTGAGCCCCCGCCCCAGAACGGGGAAACAGATGGGGAGGGGTCAGGGCGACAACCTCCTCCCTCAAGAAAACGCAGGGAGCCATCGCGCGTGCATCGCGCCTTCCCCCACAAAATGGGGTGCCTGACACACGTGCACGCAGCCCACGCGCAGCGCACACAAACGAGCAAGCCCTCGACCTGGCGAACGAACGCCAGGACTATGACAGACAAAGAGGCTGAGCAAGGCAACTGTCAGGGCGACGAGCCCCCGTGCCAGGCCCACGCGGCATGCTCGCGGTGACCTCCTTCCCAGGAGACCTAACATTGGCCAGGGGCAAAAGAAACGAAACTCGAGGACAGAACACACAAAAAAAAACGACCACCCACACGCGGCCGACGAGGACAGCCGCCCCAGGTGCAAATAGCGCCAGGACGGCGGCGCGCCTCGCCCCAGATGCGGGGCATGCACACTGAAAACTGCCCTGGGGTCCGTCCCACCGGGCCTTAAAAGGGCGACGCCAGGACGACAGCCAGGACACCCCAGGTGTACCCAACCCTGAGGGCGGACGCCTGGACGGCCCCTGGACTGCCCCAGGTGTGGGCCCATCTCGCACCCTGAGCCAGTGCCCACATGGCGGGCCCTCCAGACGGCGACGAGATAAGAATGGGAGGCCGCGGTCGGGCCACCATGACCCCCGCCCTCGCCCAAGAAGTGGGGCATGGCACGTGACGGGGGGGGAGGGGCGTCCGTCGCGAGGGGGCGCGTGACGGGAGGGTTTCGTCACGATGGGGGGCTCGTGACGAAGGGGGAGGTCCGTCGCGAGGAGGCTCGTGGCGGGGGGGGGTCTGCCACGAGGGAACTCGTGACGTGATGATATGTTGTTGATGATGATGATGATGATGATGATGATGATGGTGATGGTGATGGTGATGATGATGTTGGTGTCGTGTTTGGCGTTGCTGTTGATGATGATGATGTGAGAATGTTTGCGAGGATGATGACGATGATGATGTATGTGGTGATGACGATCATGGTGATGATGGTGGTGGTGATGATGAGGGTGATGAGGATACCAGTGGGCGACGTTGATGATGAGGATCGTGAGGGTGGCAATGGTGGTGTTGATGACGATGATGTTGTTGGTAGTGACGCTGAAGCAGATGTTGACGCTGGTGCTGATGATGCTGCTGAATCACATGCCATGCCATCCCCCTGCAATGCGACGTCGCCGCACGAACCCCCTGGTCCGCCGGCGTGGCGGCAGCGAACAGCCTTGGGGGACGGGAGTGCCTTGGGCTGGGATGGGGCTTCGTCCTCCCCACTCGTCCACTCCCTCCTCCTCCTCCTCCTCCTCGCCCACCTCCTCCGCCTCCTCATCCTCCGAGTCCTCCTCTTCTCGCTAACGCGTTGGTGACAAGGGTGCCAGGATGCCATGATGATGATATGATGATGATCATCGCTCAAGTTCCTCGCGCTGCGCCCAGCCGAGGCGACGTCGCGACGTCCAGGAGGAGGGGGGGGGGGGCTCTCAGGCTGTCAGGCCAACAAACAGACACCCCCCCGACGATAGGAGACTGCAAATTGTTAGAATGTTTGCCCGTCCCCTGGGCGCATGCGCTATCTGTATCTCTCGCCATCCCCGGGATCCCCCCGCCTGCGCGCCGCGGCGGGAGGTGGCGCGTGCGGGCTGGACAACCGCGAGGCGACGTAGGCGGGCCGCTCAGCTGGAGGAGGGGCGGACGATGGGGGAGAGATGAGAAGGAGGAGGATGAGTCCTGAGGAGGAGGAGGAGGAGGAGAAGGAGGCGGAGGAGTGAGGAGGAGGAGTGAGGGGGGGAGTAGGAGGAGTAGGAGGGGGAAGAGGAGGAGGAGGAGAAGGGAGTGGACAGGGCGGGGAGGGGGAGCAGGAGAAGGCGGCGTGGCAACGTGCTACCAGAACGCATCACCTTGGACCCCGTGGTCCGCGGTACCACTGCACGCAGAGTGCACAGGCCCCTGCGGCTGACACAAAGAACTCCATGGGAACAAATCCAACTGCCAAGTCAGCCACGGCCGCGCGCGCAGCCAATGTTGTGTCTGGCCCCCCCTGGCCGAGCGCACAGCCTGCTGCCGCGCGGGCGCAAGCACCGTGCCACGTGCACATGCATAGAGGGCATGCGACAATCTCATCGCCCTCGCCAGACTCACAAAGCACACAGGACTTATCAATCGAGACTGTCCGTGATATTGCGGCCGACCACATATCCTCCAGCTTCACAATATCAGGTGGGATCACCGGCCTGACCTTCACGTGGTTGATGCATTTGGGAACTTTGGCCATCGAGATCCCGATCGCTGGGTGAATGATTACGGCATTCGCGAATGAGCGAAGCTTCGTCAGAGTCACGGAGTACTTGATCCTCTTGACGTCCTCGTCGTCGTCGTCGACCACTGCCTCCCGCCCCCATCTGGCGCCAGCGTCCTGCCAGTGAACATACATGAGGGTATCTGGGTTGCCCCGCGTCTGGACCAACGATAGGAAGCCATTGTTGCCAAGAGGGATGGACATCGCGTCCTCCCGGTCGTGCAGGATCGCAATGCAGTCCAGTAACCCAGTCGACCAAATGGCGTGCCACGCTGGGTTGGAATCATCACCATCAGCTGGATCAGGCTCTGGCGGATCCGACGGAGGCGGCGGGGGCCCTGGGGTCTCCGGCCCCAGCAGAGTATCCAGGGCGAGCTCGTCTCGCACTTCCTCGATGTTGACCGCGACGCCTGACATCTCCAGCGCCTTCTTGGCCAACGCGTCTGGATCGGCGTGGAAGTTCTTGAACTCCGCCCCCTTCTTCGCCTTTTGCATCTCATGATGTGCCCCAGCAGCGCCGAAGATGTCGTCCTCGCTATCGGAGCCATCAATCTCGGCATCGCGACGGCCAACAGCCTCTGCAAGTTTCCGCATGCCCTCCGAGTCAAGCATGGCCTCATCCAAACCGCCGCCGTCGCCATCCAAGGCGGCTACCGCTGCAGCCACGGCCGCTTCGGCTCCCCCCTCGTCGCCGCCGCCGATCGTGAGCGCCGCCGCAAGCGCGTCCAATACGTCCTGTTGGGCGAGCGAGAGGCCAGGGGGGGATCGCACCCCCTGGTGCGCCTCCCTTCATCACCCTCACCGCCATCATTCCTCCTCCTCCGAGCTCCTCCGAGCTCCGCCTCATCCGCCTCCCCTCCTCCTTCAAAGATGGAGGGGGGCGAGGTGGCCAGACGCCCTGGGCTCAAGGACCATCGGGCCCTCGGGATCTGCCTCGCCCCTCGACTCGAACCCCCGAACCCCTAGGGCCCCTCGGGCCCTTGGACCCTCCCTCCATGGGCCCATGGACCCATGGATATTGCCCTGTCCTGGTCGAACTTCCGCGCGCCCTCCACGGCGCCCGGGTCGCCGACGGCGGCGCCGTCCCCAGCAGCGGCGTCCGCGCCGCCAACGCCTCCAGCCACTGCTGCAGCCGCAGCGGCCCCGAACGCGGCGTCGCCCGGCTTCTTCTTGGGCTTGGGCTTCACCAGTGACACCACGCGCTCGGGCTCTCCGACACGAGCAAGGGGCACGGGGGAATCTTTGACCCACGTCAAGGGGTATTTCCACAGCGGGAGCTCCAGGCCATCAATATGCTCGGGCCCGCCGTCGAAGTAGCAATATTTGTCAGCAATGACGTCGGCCATCAACTCGGACTGCATCGGAAGGATAATTCGCATCATGTCCGGCGGCCCCTCGCGAGGGCGGAACTTCTCGCCAACCACCGTCCACGCGGTGTAGCGATGCTTGTCGCACGGGATGCACAAGTCGTCGTCGATCCCGAAGCCGAAGGCTATATCAACAGTCGGTTGCTTACACTCTGCGTGCACTTTCAGCGCGTAGGGCGCGGCAAATAACGATGCTGGGGTCAGCGTCGCGTAAGGGTTGATCTTGGCCATGCCCTCAGTCATGTCTTTGGCCGAAGGAGGGACGCACGTCTTCACTGGCGGGGCGTAGCGAACGGCGCTGGCAGAGCACACGTCGTTGGCGATCGTGGCGTGTCGAGTCAGCGAGCCCGCCAATAGCGCGGCCGTCTTTTTACGCTGGTGCCACTTCATGCCCAAGTCCAGATACCCCAAAGTGAACTTTAGGCGTGCCCGAGCATCCAGCAGCTCCATGGTCATGGAGGGTGCCTTATTCATCTCAACCTTAAGTAGGCTGTTGATGCCCTCGTTGAACTGAACGTCAGCCTTGATGATGCGGCCGGCCAAGCGCAGCGCGCAGAACAACTCGCGCCCCAGCTTCCCAGTGTTCGCCGCGTGAACCAACGCCGCACGGTGCTGTCGGACAGTCTTCGCAGTATTTATCTCCAAGCCAGCTTCGTCACTATTAATCATCTCCCAGGCGACCTGCGCGCGGACGTCGCAAACCACGTCGGCCTCGGAGTAGACAAGGAGGAACATCTTCATCGGGTATCTGGACACCGGCAGGACGACGCGCCTGAAAAACGCAGACGCGTAATGAAACATAAGAAGAAGCCCGCCCTTGAACAAGTGCATTGCGTCGGCCTCGGGCATCCTGTCCGCAATATCCTGGAGCCACGTGATGTCGCGGGCAAGCTCGTCAAACTTCACAGCGAATTTGAGCGCCACCCCTGTCGCTAACTGGGTCACGTGGCCCCCCTGCTCGCGCATCACCTCGCCGGGGACCGCCTTCGCGATCCAGAATATGAACTCATGCACTGGCTCATGCAGCTTATGGGCGACGGCGCCGAGGGCGCCGAAGAAGGGGTCCGCCGCCACCTCCAGCGCATCGTTCCTCCACCTGCCGAGCCGGGCTCTGAACGAAGCCACCTCCTCAAGTCGGGGCTCTTCACGGAGGGCGGCATCGCCAGCGTCGTCCGCCGCCGCAGTCTTCTTCCCCAATGCCTTCGTCAGCGCCTGGAGCAGCTGGCCATTAAGGAGCGGAGGTAGGATTGTGGTCTCTGAGCCGTACACAGAACCCCATCGGCCCGATAGACACCTCGGCGGCAAGCGCCTCGCGTACTTCTGCGCGTCAGGGCCGCTGACAGCAGACTTCCACGCCAGGAACATGTCCTGCCAGGGAGGGGAGAGAGACGAGAAGGAGAGAGGGGGAACGAGAGGGATGGATGGATGGACGGGCAGGGACGGGAGGGAGGGATGGATGGAGGGATGGAGCGGAGGAGGGAGCAGGGAGGAAGGAGGAGAGAGGAGGAGAGGAGAAGAGGTGGAGAGGTGGAGAGGAGAGGAGAGGAGCGGTCCTTCCCGAGATCTCGCCAGACGTTGACGATCTTCGCGAGGCTCCCGAAATATTTGTATGTGCGGCCCGATTGCGTCAGGATTGCGTCGCATATGGACAGGCCCGATTTCACCATCAAGTGAGGGCTGTGCATAAAACAATCAAAAGACCACACTTGAATTCGATCGTACTCAAGCACCTGGTATTGAATGATCTTCTTAGCCTTGGCCTCGTCTGAGCCCTGATCAGATGTCAAGAAGTAATAGAACGTCCTCGTGCTCTTGGGGTCCGTGTCGATCTCTTTCATGACCATGGACCAGTCGGGGGCTCCTGTGCTGCGCATCTGCTTCTGGATCATGTCGACTGTCCCCGGGCCAGTGCCATCAACGACAATCTGCAAGTCAGCGAAATCCCTCCTCCACGCGTAGTCATCATCGGACACATCATCATCCCAGCACTTGTACACGGACTCAACGAATAAGTTGTGCACCTTGCACCCCCCCATGATGGCGGCGTTGGTGGCGTCGCCGCACACGGCGAACATTGCGAACCCATTCCTCTGTGAAGCCACAAGGGAGATAATCGGAAATGGACAGACCCCCCTATAGCAAAACGCGGTTTAGTGAAAACGATCTGAGGCCCAAACCTGGCGGGCGCAAGCCTGGAAACTAACGGACACGGCGCCCTCTCGAAAACCGAAAACGGACACTCACTTCACTAATCGACGCGTCACTGTTGGGGGTTCTGTCCACCCCCGAGATAAGCGAAGCGACGGCGACGACGACGACAACGACGACGACGATGAGCGACGATAAGCGAGAGGGAAAGAGCGAGAGTAGTGAGTGAGTGGCATTGGGTCCGAGTCTAGTGCGAGTGGAGGTTAAAGGCGAGGTGGGCGCGGTCGGCGCGGTCCGAAGAAGGAGGCAGAGGAGCACAGGAGGAGGGGATCATGTAAGGCTGTCCTTGGCCCGTCGTCGTCGCGCATGGCGCGGGGCATCGAGTCCCCGAGAGAGGAGGCAGCAGACAGGGAAGACGCGGACGAGGCACGGCCCAAGCTGCCGAGGCCGATGCTGCCGAGGGTGCACACGCTGAGCCCGGAGACGGAGCTCGAGCTGCCCTGGCTCTCGCCACTCCCGCCGGCAGTGGTGGGCCCCGGGAAGATCCACCACGGGTTGTGCTCCTGGCTGAGGGCCGAATCGCCTTGGGCGAGGGCGGGCAACCTCGCGCCATTCCAGCTCTCTTCCACGCGCGCTACATCACGCGTGAAAGCAAGCTGGCCTGGCACGCGGCTTGTTCGGCATCGTCCAGGGCGGCCGCGAGGGGGGCGGGAGGGGTTCACCCTCGGGTCCTGGTGGTACCACAAGCTAGATGTCACCATGGCGCCATTGCTCCTGTGCTCCCAGCGGCGCACGGTCGGGCGGGACACGTCGTCGAGGATGACCCCGCACATGTTGCGCCCGGCCACGTTGCCGAGGCACCTCCGGATCGCAAGGGCAATGCCAGTCCTGGCGTTGAACCGCCGCTTCTCCCCGCGGTCTGGCGTGAGCAGCGCCAACTGAGCGTCCGCCTCGACGGGGACGATGGCCGCCTCAGAGCGGCGGCGAAGCGGAGATGGGCGGATATACGGCCCCGACCATTCTTGGGCTGAGCCGCGTCCAGCCGCGGCGACGAGGGGGGGGCCGAGAGACGACGCGATACGGCGCGACGCGATACGACGACGACGACGACGGTGACCCGTTTCCGACGACGACCGACGACGACGGACACGGCAAAAAAGGCGGCGGCGACGAGCGACGACGACGTCGGTGCGACGACGACGGCGGCGCGACTCCGAGGAGGAGGAGGAGGGCGACGCGACGACGACGACGGCTTCGGATCTGCGGAACCGCCTTGATCTCCTCGATGCGCGCAGTCTTGCGCCTCACTGTCTGCTGCTCCTTCCTCACCTTCCGCTTGAGGCCGTCGATGATCACGTCCTGGCCGCTGCGGCGGCCCCCCCGCTTAGTCCTCCTTGCCCTCGTGCTCCTCCAATCCTCATCCGACCTCCTCCTCTGCTCCACACCCTCCTCATCCTTATCATCCTCCTCATCCTCCTCCGCCTCCGCCTCCTCCTCATCTTCCCTCGTCATATCCCTCATCCCCCCCCTCCTCCCTCATCCCCCTCCGCCCTCGTCGCAATCCATCATCCTCGTCCTTCCTCCTCATGCCCCCAACCCGCGGCGGTCCTTCTTCACGAGGGCGGCCGCCATCTGCTCTCGACTCATGGTGGCGAGGTAATGGCGCCCGAGCTCCACGATGTCCAGGTCCATCGGCGCCGGTTCGATCGCCGAGGAGGGTGGGAGGAGGAGGAGGAGGGGCCGAGGAGGGGGAGGAGGAGGAGGAGGAGGAGGAGGAGGAGGAGAGAGGAGGATGAAGAGGTAAGGGGAGGAGGAGGAGGAGGTAAGAGGGAGGAGGGAGGAGGAGGAGGAGGAGGAGGAGGAGGAGGAGGTCAGGCGCCTCAGCCGATGGCTCGATCGCCGCCGGCACGATCGTCAACGCGTCGACGTCGACGGGCGGCGGGAGGGGCATCGGCGCGGCCGCCGTCGCCGGGGCCTCGAACTCCACGGCGTGCTCGCGCACCCGACGCATGGCCGCCGTCCACTGGGCCTCCGGGATGAGCACCCCAAACTCGCGCAGCAGGACCCCCACGGCCTCGGCCCGCACCCACTCGGGCCCGCGAGCAGACGCCACCCCCGCTTGGGCCGTGCCGCGGCGGCATGCTCGCGTCGCCCGGCCAGCCACCATGCGGGCCCTGCGCGGATCCACGACGTCCCCGAACGCGGTCGAGATCTCCCCGAGGCGCGCGACAGGGATATCCACGGACTCGCCAGGCCCGCGAGCAGCGCCAGGACACAGGAAGAGGTACAATCGTTGAAAAATGTCCATAGTGTGCGAGCTTGGCTTGTCACAAACGGCTACGCTCGGCAACAACGGGCGACGACGAACGTGCGGCTATCTTCGCGCCGAGGCATCCACCCGCGAAGCACGATTATCTTCGCTTAGTTTCGCTCATCTTAGCCCCCCCCAGGGAGACGATTATTTTCTTCACCGTCTTCGCGCTCCGCTTGGCCCTCTTTCTCTTTTCGGGCTGCGGCGGCATCGGCTCCTCCATCCTCCATCCTCTTGACCTCCTTCACCTTCTGCGCCTCCTTCACTCTCTTCACTCTCTTCGAAGAGGGTGAAGAGAATGAAGAGAGTGAAGAGGGCGGCGGCGGCGTTATACGAGATATCAGCGCTGCTCTGGCGTTATACGAGTGGCAGCCGCTCTGCGGTTGATCGGGGGTTTGTGCATATACAGTGCGCACATGTGTCCAGCTCTCCCTTCCCCCCCCCTCCCATCCCCCTCATCCCCTCCCCGCCGTCGCTGCTGCCGCGTCTCCCTCTTCGGATGGCGGCGCCTGTGGCGCGCCCTTGGCGGGCCAGACGGCGGTCGATCGATCGACGACGATGGCGATGACGGCGATGGCGATAACGCTATGTCGGCGATGGCGATGCGATGGCGATGACGGCGATGACATGACGATGATGAGGTGACGATCGACGATAGGTGGCGATGCTGATGCTGACGATGTGGCGGACCGAATCTCATCTCCCCGTGCGAACGGCGAACAACAGCTATCCGAACCGAACGTTCGAAATATCCTACGCGCGTCTATACAAACAAAAATAACGCCAACCCCTCGGAACTCAAGGACTCTAAGACGGCTCCAGGGGCTGAGGGAGAGAGCAGGCACCTTCTGCTCTGAGACGTGCCAGAGTCGAGTGTCAGTCAGACCAGCGCGGCGCACCCCGCAACGTCGTGGCTGGCAGGGATGATGTTAATTGGCAGCGGCGGTATCGCCAAATCATGACAGACCCCATATCCCTCCCTTTCCTCCCTATCCTCCTGGTCGATCCTCCCCTTCCCTCCTCCTCCTTGAAGCCACTATGGCTAAATTACAAACAGGCGTGAGATCTTAAGTCTCACGCGCCGCCCCGGCTGCTCGCAAGCCGCCTCTTGAGCGGGCGCGCCGACGGCGGGCTCAGGCTCGCCCTCACCCTCTTCTTCTCGAGCATATTCTCGATCTTCTTCTCGGGCAGCTCGGTGGCCTGCTCGGCTTCGACCTCGTTGATGTAGGCGTCGAAGTCCCAGCTCCAGTCGTCCTCCTCGGCCTCGCCCTCGTCCTCGTCGACGCCGTCGACGCCGAAGTCCCAGCTCCAGTCGCTGCAGGCGTCGCCCGCCGCCTGGTTCTCGTTCTCGTCGAAGCCGAAGTCGCTGTCCGAGCTGTCCACGTAAACGCACTCGTCGTCGCCCGACTGCGCTCAGCGGTCGAGATCTTTTGGATAACGCATCGCCCGGGGCCCCAGGATAGCCCGTCGCGCGGCCTCTGAACGGCTCAGGACAAGGAGACAAGGACGTTGGACCAAGGATGGCGTCAGCACGTCGCGCCCGTCCGAGACGGGCGCCAACGGGGTCACGACGCGTTATCCAACAGTTCTCGACCGCATGAATTAAGCAGCTCCTGCTTGCGACAGGTCTGCTCATACTGCTCCTCTTCCGTGAACGCGAGGCCCACCTGGGGGTAGTACTCGGCGAAGTCACCGTCGTCGTCGGACTCGCCCGTGTCGTGCTCGTGCGCGGAGCCCTCGCCCTTGCCGTACTCGTCGTCGGCCTCGAAGTCACCGCCGCCAGCGCAGTAGTCATCCTCGTAGTCCTCGGCCACGCCGCTGGCGAAAACGAGGCCAAAGTGGTAGCCCTCGTAGTAGCCCCAGTAGTAGTGGAAGCCCGCGATGCAGCCCTCGGCGTAGCCATCGTTGTCGCCCGCGGCGTAGCCCCTGGCGTAGACGGACTCGTCCGCGGAGTCCGATCAGCGGTCGGAATCTGTTGGATCACGCGATCAGGCATCCCCGAACGGCTCGGGACAATGGCGCAGTGCCAGGGGATGCCGATAGCGCAGATAGTCACGACACGTGATCCAACAGTTCCCGACCGTAGGCACTATGGTCGGCGTAGATGCCGAAATGAGCGGCCGTTGCGGAGACGATATGTCTGCCGCGGAGGGAGTGCCTCAAAGCTCGGGTCGGGCGAAAGGGGGGATAGCAAAGGGGGGGGTGAGAATCAGCTCACGCACGGTAGGTTCGCGTCGCGTCGACCGGCGGCGACCCCGCCAGCGGCGTTCAATTTTGAAGGCCGCGGGCGACCCACAATCGTTCGATGTGGAACGATTTGGACGTTTCGGAAACGGCCGATCGTTCAAGGTTGAACGATCCCCGCGGTGTCAGAAACCAACGCCGAAGTCGGCACGACACGGACCTGCCGTAGCTGATTTTCCCGGCGCCTCACGGCGCCGGGAGGCGCCCATGCATCGAGGAATGGGCCCCTCGGTCGGGCCGAAACCAGCTGCATGCAGCAGATTTCGCAACCCCCCCTTTCCCAAACCCCCCCGTTCGCCCGACCCGAAAAGCCGCCCTGGGGAGCCCAAATGGCTACGGCGACGGCGACGAGCGCTCCTCCTCTCCTCCTGTTCCTCCTCTCCCCCTTCTCCTCGTCCTCCACCTCACTCCTCCCAACCCCTCCTGCTGCTCCCCCGCCCCCTCCTCCTCCTCCTCCGCCTCCTCCTCCTCCTCCTTCTCCTCCTCGTCCTCCTTTACCCTTGTTCGGAGCCCGGCGACTTGAGACACCGACAGTTCGAAATCTGATCAAAATCGGTCCCTGGACCCCTCGGGGGATCCCAACGACTTGATTTGTCACATTGCGTCCAGCCGTGGCGACGAGGGGTTCCCCCGAAGGCCAACTCCCAACGTCTCAAACGGCCCTCCCCTGACGTGTGCCGCCGTTGCTGCCGCATCTCCCTCTTCGGATGGCGGCGCCCTCGGAGCGACGGCGGCGGGCCGGCGGCGGCGAGCCCGCGTCGTCGTCGTCGCCGCCGGGTGGAGGAGGAGGGCGGGGGAGGAGGAGGAGGAGGAGGCCTCTCCAATGTTTCAGAATGTCGGGCGCCTCAGAACATCGATCGGTCCGAGATGTGGCATCCTCGTTTTCATATATGGGAAGAGTACTACTCACATTACCGCGCGCATGTATTTATTTATGGTGGTGATATTATTCATATACACACGATATGTATTTATAGATGTCGCTATATGGAAATATGGGGGCGACATATGAATAACCATCGAATGGAATATGACGAATATGACTAATGATGTTTCCATATGCGCACATATGACTCTGCTTCCATGGCGCATATATTTAGGGCGCGCGCGCGCTAATCCTGGCGAGGCGCTCTGTCACGAGGCCACGGGCCCGACCTCGTGACAGAGGCCTTCGTCACGAGGGCGCGCGGCGTCACCCTCGTGACGGGGTCGGCTTCACCCCTGAGGGGGTGTACGTGCCACCCCAGCCTTCGATGTATATGTAAACTCCCCCTCCACTCGCTCCTGCTCCTGCTCCCCACTTCGTCCCCCTCCCCGGCCAGCTGCGGACGATCCCCCCGCTGCTGCCCCTGACCGTTGCAACCCGTCACCCACATTCCTCATCGGCCGTTTTCTCCTCCTACACCTCCTCCCTGCTCCTCCTCCATCTTCTCGTGCTTTTGCCGCTGTCGCTTCCACTCCTGCATGTCCTTCTGCTCCTCCTTCCAGTCCTCCCCCGACTTGTGGTTCTCTTCATCCTCCCCCTCCTCCACCCATGCCTCCTCTTCCTCCCCTTCTCCTCCTCCTCCTCCTCCTCCTCCTCCTCCTCCTCGTCCTCTCCCTCCTCCTCCTTCTCCTCCTCCTCCTCCTCCTCCTCCTCCTCCTCCTCCTCCTCCTCCTGGTCCCCCTCGTGTTCCTCCGCTCTTGCTTTATTTTTCCTCGCCCTTCTCGTCTCCCTCCGTCTCCCCCTCTAGTCACATCGTGCTGCTCTGTGGAGGGGTGGAATGCAAGGCTCCCTTGGCCCAGAGCTGTGACTGGGGGAGCAAGCCCAGCATGATTGACACACCGCCGCGGGAACCTGCCAGCGTCGCACTGCTGTCGAAGCACAACATGTCTTCGGGCAAGGACGAAGGAGTAGCACGCCGACGAGCTCCCGAAGGCGGCGTGCCAGTGATACATCGGATGGTTCACTGAGCACCCCCTCATACCAGCCCGCCCGACGGCCCGTTCCGCACCCCCCCATCGAACCCCCCGCCCCCCATGCCCCGCGAAGGACAGCCCATTGCTACACCCCCAGCGTGATCGACCCCCCTCACGCTGATGGCACAACCTGGAGCACTCTGTCGAGCCCACAAAGGACGTACGCGTCCAGCTATGTACATGAACACGGCCCCTCGATCTGCGAGACTGGCCGCGTTAGACGGATACTTGCGCAATGCGTACTCTCGAAACCAGCCTGGATTCATGTACGTGTTACGTCCTTCTTTCGCTCCTGACTGCTCCTCTCCAGAGTGACGCCGCCACCGGGAGCGGGGCGGAGCCGAGCTCCCGCGTCGAGCCGCCCGCTCGGACGAGGAGCGGGAGGGGCCCTGCGGCGGGATCCCGGCGGCCGCGTGCCGTGCGCGAGGGCGCGGGGAGAAGACAGGAGAGGTGCACGAGCGGCAAGCGCATCCGTACCCACACCCGCGCGGTCTGGAGCCTGGGGCGCGATCCCGCGGATGCGCGGTCGTGTACGGTGACGTCCCGCGCGTGGCATCCGCGAGCGAGCGGGGTCGCGGCCCAGGGGCCCGGCTCGCGAGGCTGCGGGCACAGAGCGGCTCTTCGCCCCCAGAGCGCCACGGGTGGAGGAGGAGGAGGAGGAGGAGGCGGTGGAGGAGGTGGCTGGAGGTGGAGTGACAGGAGATGGCGGGAAGTGGAGCCGTGGGGGCCGGGGACACCACCGGACCGCCTCACCGACCCCGGGCCCTTGCCAAGGCCCGGGGGCGGCGTGTACCGTGTACGCCCTTGTGGCCTGGCCCAGGCCCCACGCAGAGGTTCCCCGACCTCGGCCCGAGGAACTGCCTGAGAATCCGAGCCCCCTCCCGGGCCAGCGTGGTCCTCACTTCAGCGCCGAGGCTGTGATCTCGGATCCTGGGCCCGACATCGGTGAGGGGGTCCGTGGACGTTTCCAGTTGGGGCTCTCGCGCTGCTGCTCCTGCTGCTGCCCCCCTGACCTTGTAGCCCTCCTTCCAGGTCAATGCCAGCGCCCCCATGGTGCGGCCGTGGAAGGCGTTCTCGAAGCAGACGATGCGCTCGCGCGGCTTCCCCGCGCTGTGATGGAACCTCAGCGTGCCCACTACTTCTTCTTCTTCTTCCTCCTCCGCCAGCTGTGCTGCCCCAGCTGTGCCAGAATACGAATGCATATCAGAGTGAGGGGACCAAGCGGTCTTACAACGTATATGGGGGCGTGGCTGCAGGAGGGTCCGCGGTGCCGATTCTGAACGTGGGGTGTTGTTGAAGTTCATGCCTGACGGATCGTTGTTGATGGATGATCCCCCCGGATGCCAAGTTTGAATGGGTTTCAAAGGGACCAAGATTTGCGCCTCAGGCTGGGTTCTCGGCCCCAAGTTCACAAACACAACGCTAACAGCAACGGATCCCACCTGATACTTCCTCACAATTTAATCCAGGTCGCGCTCTCGCGCTGGGCTTACTCACAATTTGCCCAGGAATCGCACTCTCGCTGTGGGTCATTCTCACAATTTATGCAGACGCCGCGCCCTCGGCACTCATGAATCTCGACACTCAGGAATCACGTTCTTGCTCCGGACTTCCTCACGATGTACTTGGATATCGCGCTACCAATAAAAATATTCCAAGCAAGACTGACGCTTCAACGACCCGCCCTCTCGACCCGGCCGTCCAGGCCCGACTTCCCAACCCGCCCGGAAGGGTCCACCAGCCCGGCCCTCTGGCCTGGTTCTGCCGCTTGTTTTCCTGCTCACGGCCCTCTCCTGCTAATCTCTCTGGTGCTCCATCCTTCTCCCTCCCCTTGCTCCACACTCTTTTCCTCCTCGCTATGTGCTTGTTCCTGCAGCTCCCTCTTTCTGCTTTAGGAGCTGCTCCAACTACACGTCGCAGGCAAGCAAGATATGCCCCCAAGGGGGGTACGATCGAAGACGGAGAGGGTGGGCATCGAAGGTTCGGGATAGACATGTTGACTGAAGTGCGAGCAGGTCAGAGCGAACCGTCTTAAACTGATTGTTTTCACTGCTGTTGCTGGTGCTGTAGCTGCTGTTGTTATTGTTACTCTTGTTTTCACTGCTCTTGCTGGTGCTGTAGCTGCTGTTGTTATTGTTACTCTTGTTCCCAACACTCCTGTGGTGGTGGGTCCTCGCTTTGAAGAGACATCGCCCCGCCTTCCTGCTCCGCCTCTCCTCTCCTCTCTTCTCCTCTTCTCTCCTCTCCTCCCCTCTCCTCTCCTCTCCACTCCTCTCCTCTCCTCCGCTTCCCCTCCTCCTCCCCATCCTTCGACGTCCTCGTGCGTCCATCCCACCCAGTACAACGTTTTGTGGCCCCAGAGGGAACTCCACCGAAGGTCCAAATGGCGCAGTTCGCATGCGCCCCAGCGCCAAGTACAGCGTTTTGTGGCCCTAGAGGGAGCTCCACCGAAGGTCCGAATGGCGCAGTTCGCATGCGTCCACCCCGCTTAGTACAACGCTTCGTGGCCCTACAGGGAGCTTCACCGAAGGTCCCAGTGGCGCAGTTCGCATGCGTTCCCCCCCAACACCCAATACAGCGTTTCGTGGCCCCAGAGGGAGCTCCACCGAAGGTCCCAATGGCGCAGTTCGCATGCGTTCCCCCCCGCCCACTAGAGCGTTTCGTGGTCCCAGAGGGAGCTCCACCGAGCATGCGCCCCCCCACCCAGTACAGCGTTTCGTGGCCCCAGAGGGAGCCCCACCGAAGGTCCAAGTGGCGCAGTTCGCATGCGCCGCCCCCGCCCAACACAAAGCTTCGTGGCCCTAGAGGGAGCTCCACCGAAGGTCCCAGTGGCGCAGTTCGCATGCGTTCCCCCCCAACACCCAATACAGCGTTTCGTCGCCCCAGAGGGAGCTCCACCGAGCATGCGTCCCCCCCCCACCCAGTACAGTGTTTCGTGGCCCCAGAGGAAGCCCCACCGAAGGTCCCACTGTCGCAGTTCGCATGCGTCCTCCCCGCCCACTAGGGCACTAGGGCGCTTCGTTGCCCCAGAGGGAGCTCCACCGAAGGTCCAAATGGCGCAGTTCGCATGCAGCCCCCCCCCACCCGTGGCTTCACGGGGAGCTCCACCGAAGGTCCCAATGGCTCAGTTCGCATGCGCCCCCCCCCATTACAGCGCTTCGTGGCCCCAGAAGGAGCTCCACCGAAGGTCCAAATGGCGAATTTCGCAGGCATCCCCCCCGCTCAGTACACAGTTTCGTGGCCCCAGAAGGGAGCTCCACCGAAGGTCCCAGTGGCTCACTTCGCATGCGTACCCCGCGCCCAGTATAGCGTCCCGTGGCCCCAGAGGGAGCTCCACCGAAGGTTCCAGTGGTGCAGTTCGCATGCGTCTCCCCCACCAAGTACGGCGTTTCGTAGCTCATAGGGAGCTCCACGGAAGACGATACCCACAACTGCGGTACTTACAACTGCATGTCGTTGGGTCCCTCGCCAGGCTAAGTAATTTTGTTGTTGTTGCTGCTGGATGAATGCGGATCTCCCCAGTGACCATGATATGTTTGAATCGGCTCCTCCTGGGGCTCGCACGCGGCTTTTCACATGGCGAAATGAACTGTCACTACACTTTGTTGTTGGGTCCCGAACTAGAAGAACAACGGCTCCAGTCGGATACTTCCTCACAATTGGTTCCAATATCGCGCTCTGGCGCTGGACTTCCCCACCATTTATGCAGGATGGCGCTCTTGCGTGGGACGTGCTCTCGATTTATTCAAACGCCGCGCCCTCGACAATTTGGAATATCGCTTCGGCTTTTTTCAAAATCTATTTGGGAACCGGTCTATCGCTCGATACTTCCTCGCGCTTCATGCAAGACTCACGCTTCAACAACCCGCCTGCTCGACCTGGCCGCCTGGGCCCGCCTTCCCGGCCAGCCCGTTAGGGTCTACCAGCCCGGTCTGCCCGCCTGGTTCTGCCACGTGGTTTCTGCTCCTAGCCCCCTCTCCTGCTACTTTTTCTCGTGCTCCATCCTCCTGCCTCCCCCGGGTCCCTTCTTTCCATTCGTCCTCTTTTGCCCTGCCTTCGGGGCTGCACGAAATACACGTTCCAGGTAGGAAAAGGATACCCCCCCAAGGGTGTCCGATCGAAGAGAATCGGGCGGGTATCGAGGATTTGGGATATACTTGTTGAATAGCGCGCGATATAAGCAAACACTCGTACAATGATTGTTGTTGTGATTGTGGTTCTGGTTATGGCTGAATTTTCAGTTCTAAAGAATAAGGGTTGTTGATCCCCAATCCCTGGTAAGCATTTATTGTTTCAATGAACGTGCTGCTCCTGGGGCTCGCACCCTGTTTGTTTACAACAAACAGCGAAGTGTCACCAAACCGGGCCCATGGCCCGCTTCGCTCCCGCCTGATACCTCACAGTGTATGCAAGAATCGCGCTTTCGCATGGAACTTCCCGTCAATATATTCAAACGCCGCGCCTTCGACACTCAGGAATCACGCTCTCGCTGTAGATGCCCTCAAGATTTATTTAGAAGTCGCGCTATACATTCACACTCCCTCGCGATCCATGTAGGGCGCATGCTTCAGCAACCCGCCTGCCCCTTATCCCTTCCTTCCGTCCGTATCTTCCCCTGCCTTAGGGGCTGCACGAGATACACGTCGCAGGTAAGACATGTAGACCCCTAAGGGGGTACGGTCGGGACGAAGAGGCCCAGTATCGATGGTTTGTGATATACGTGTTGAACAGCACACGAGCATGTAAGAGCGAACAACATGATCATTGTTGCTGTTGTCGTTTTCTTGTGGAATCATCGCTCCTGAATAGCAGCCATGATACTTGTCAGTCAAGATGCTTGTCCCGGGGCTCGCACCCATTTTTTACAATAAGGAACTGAGGTGTCACCACACTGTGTGGTTGGGCCCCTGTTTGCGAGAACAGCAACGGCTCCCGCCCGAGACTCTCTCACAACGTATTCCCAGATGGCGCTCTCGCGCGGGACGCCCGCACCATTTCAACAGGAATCGCGCTCGCGCGTGGCATTTCCTATGAATTTAAGCAGGCGCCGCCCCCTCGCACTCAGGACTCACGCTCTCGCCTTGGATGTCTCTACGATTCATTGGGGTATCGCGCTACCTATCCAGACCCCCTCGCGATTCATGCAGGACGCACGCTTCAGCAATCCGCCTGCTCCTTGTCCCTTCCTTCCATTCGTCCTCTCTTCCACTGCCTCAGGGGCTGCACGGGATAGAAGGTACAGGTAAAGAAGGCATACCCCTAAGCGGGGACGATCGGAAGCGAAGAAGGTGGGTATCAAGGGTTTGGGATATACGTGCTGAATGGCTCGCGAGCAGTTCTGAGCGAACAGGAACAAACTTAGTGCTGATGTTGTCGTCGTTGCTGTCGTTGTCGCTGGTGTTGTCTTCGTTGATGTTGCTGTTGTCGTTGTTGCTGTTGCGGTTGCTGTTGTTGTTTATGTTGTTGGGATCTTGTTGTTAAAAAGAACTTCTCTGGATCCCCCACCGTGCCAGTGTTTTCAATCGACGTGCCCCATCCAAGGGCTCGCACCCAGTTTTCTGCAACAGAACGTATTCCGCCTCAGACTACAACAACAACGAATCGCGCTCTCGACGCTCTGGAGTCGCACGCTCGCTCGGGAGATTCCTCACAACTTATGCAGGAACCGCGCTCTCGCCTGAGACTTCCTTGCCATGCCCTCTTGCTAATGCAGTTTGCTAACCTCTCTCGTCCTTCGTCTTTTTCCACCGTCCCTCTTGTCCCCTTCCCTCCTCCCTCCGTTCCTGCACTCCCTTCCTTCTCGCGCTCTCCAGTGTCCACTAATTATGTTCTTCCTGCGGTCAGGGCTGCTCCAGTTACAAGTCGCAGGGAAGGACGATATACCCCCCATAGGGGGCACGACCAAAGACGACGAGGGATCATCCAGAGCGAAGAATGTTCAAATTATTGTTGTTGACGTTGTTGAACTCTCACTCCTGAAAAAATAACTGATGTTGATCCGCGCCCCTTGTGCCCATTTCGGCTGTTTAAATGAAGTGCCCCTCCATGGGTTCGCACCTTGATTTTTTAAACAGAAAGACCTGCGCCTCAGACTGGGTTGACGGCCCCCGAATGACAACGCCACCTCCCGCCTGATATACCCTCGCCATTTATTCAAAATCGCGCCCTCGTGCGGGACGTCATCACAACTCATCCAAGACACGCGCTCTCGCCTTGGACTTCCTCGCCATTGCTTCAATCGCCGCGCCCTCGACACTCGATAATCACGCTCTCGCTCTAAACTTCCGTACGGTCTACGTGGTCGGGACAAAACATCTGTTTGATATCACCATGATTTACGGGGAGCGCGCTCTCCCAATCGGCCGGGACTACGCATCGATTTGACATCATCATGGAGTCCACCTCGGAGATGAACTGGTACGCGCGTGGGCATCCCAAACACTGCATTGTTACATGCAGACTTCTAGCAATAATGCGCGTCCGTCGAACAAACATCTGCAATCACGCCACTCGACTGTCGCAAACGCGCAGCCAACCATTAAGAGCAAACAAATCACTGTTTGCGAGCGCTTTGAGCAGGCGCACTGTGCACACATCGCCTGCGAGCAAAGGTGCAAACGCAACGGGGCTAGTAAATGCAGCCGCCGCGAAGCGAACTCGTAACAACCCCAGAACGACTGGACGGTTGGATTTGGTTAGGGCTAGCTGTGGCGAGCCGAGCCCCCGCCATCCAAGGGCAATCGAGCAGCTAGGTGCAGGTCGGACGGCCAGTCTCGGGCTGGCGACGGGGGTCAATAGACGCAGGGGGGTCGAGGACTGCAGGAAAGTCGCCCTACCGGGGCTCCGGAGGGCCCATGAAAGTGCCACCGCGGGCCCAACAGGTATACGAAAAGCGCACGTTCCTTCACCCCGCGTTTACTGCCCCCGCGACACAGTCGGACCGAGGCCAGAAAAACATATGAGACCCTCCGCCGGCTTAAATGAAGAGCACTCGAGCGTACCCACTCCCAAGGATGCACAAGAACATCCAGCAAACACGACGAACATTGGGGCACCCTCCCCGAAACTGGGGAAGCCAACAGGTACCGATACCGCTACTCCCTGGACCTCTCCCGGGGTGCGTTCTGACCAAGATCTCGAGGCGAATCCAGCGGTGGCGACGAGGGCCGCCCAGGGGGGCCCAAAAAGCGGAAAACGACGGACAGGTAGGGATTTGGGTACCTTTCGCACCCTCCCCGAATCGATCTCGACCTGTTGTACCTCGGTCCGACTGCAACGGGCGCCCGACCGTCGAGAGAAGGAGCCGAATCTTCCAGCACTCCAGCCGCAGTATGGTGGCGACAAATAGGTTGGGGGCGATACATGGGGTGGGGCGATTCCCCCTCCTCCTCCTCCTCCTCCTCCTCCTCCTCCTCCTCCTCCTCCTCCTCTTCTTCCTCCCTCCTCCTCCTCCTCCTCCTCCTCCTCCCCCCTCCTCCCTCCTCCTCCTCCTCCTCCTCCTCCTCCTCCCTCCTCCTCCCCTGCCTTCTCATCCTCCTCCTCCTGCCCCTCCTCCCCCTCCTCCTCCTCCTTATCCTCCTCCTCCTCCTCCTCCTCCTCCTCCTCCTCCTCCTCCTCAAGGGGGGGGGCGATGCACGGGGTGGGGAAGAAAAGTGCCTCCCCGAATCGACCACGATCTTGTACCTCGGTCCGGCTGCAACGAGCGCCCGACCTTCGAGAAGGACCGCCGAGCACTTACTGCACTCCAGCCGCAACAGAGGAGCCGGCCAGCGCGCGGAGGCCCCCCGACAACCAGCAGGCGGCAGCAGAGCGCCGGTGCGTGACGCGGGCAGGCCGCTGCACTGCACCGAGAGGAGCGCCAGATCATCGGTAGCGACCCCGCGGGGGCTGGTCCCTGGCCGTTCTCGCGAAATGGAGGTCGTCGTCGTCGTCGTCGTGCCCCCCAAACCGGTAGGCAGCAGACCGCCAGTGCGTGACACGGGCAGGCCGCTGCACTGTGCCGAGGGGTGCGCTATAGAGAATCGGCGGCGAGCCCAGGGGGGAAGGGTCGAGATTTGCGCAGGGGCGGGCTCGAAAGTGGAGCTGCTCTTGAGCAGGGACCAACCGTCTCGGCATTCCTAAGTCCTGCCACGAAATGTTCTTAGAACCCAAGGCGGCTCTCATAACAATGTCAATGTTCTTAGAACATAGACCCGATGTGTTAAAACAAGACAATCTCAACCAGAAATGTTCTGAGAACATTTAGTGGACACCACGCAAGGTTCTTAGAACACTGTCTGGCAGGGCTGTAGGCGAGCCAGGACGCTCCGCCACTGCTTGATGTTCGGACGTCTGCACCGTTTCCCTGCGGCTTTCAAGCACCGGGATTCGGGGATGGACAGACCCCCCTTTAGTAAAATGTAGTTTAGTGAAAACGACCTGAGGCCCAAACCTGGTGGGCGCAAGCCTGGAACATAACCGCCACGGCGCCCTCTCGAGAACCGAAAACGGACAATTCACTAATCGACGTCTCACTGTTGGGGGTTCTGTCCACCCCCGAGGGATGCCTTCCGGTGGCGGCGCCTCGCCGAGAGCTCTCCGGGGATGGCCAGATCACCTCGAGAGGTCGCCGGAGGCACGGGCTCTGACCCCCGGAAGCCCGGGCCTGCGGCGAGCACCCCAGGGGGGGGGAAGCAACAGGGGGCGGGCTTCCGCCGAAGGCTCGGAGAGCTCCCTGGCCTCCCGAGAAGTTGCCTAGGAGGAAGAGGCACAGAGCACTCCGCAGTAGAGGCGCGAGGGCTTCTGAGCAGCCACGCCGCCTTCTGAGAAGGCCTCCTCCAGTCTCGCTTCCCCCCGTCGCCCGCCGCCGAGAGAGGGACCGCAGCCCCCCTCTTGGCCCTCGGAGCGCCCGGGTGCACGAGGCGCGCCGGGAGGAACCGGGCCTCCTCGCTTTGCACCTCGCGCCCCACCGTGCGGCACGCACGTGGCCCCCAAAAGTCCGGCTCCCTTCCCGGGAGCCCGTTCTTCAGGGTCGCTCTTGTCGGCCCCGAGGCCCGAGAAGGGACCCCGGAGGAGCCCGAAAACAACAGCTTCCCGTTTTTTTTTTTTGTGTTTTTTTGCTTGTTTCTTGTGTTTTTGTTATTGCTTTTTTCCTCGCAGCGCGAGCACCTCGCGCCCCGCCGTGCGGCACGCGCGGTGTTCCCCTCGTGCCCTTCGTGCCCTCGCGCCGCCGCGCCTTGGGGAAGGCCAGCTGCGAGGGCCCCGGGCCACGGCGCGCGCCCCTGCGGGCAGCCTGCGAGGGGCAGCCGCGGGAGGAGGCAGAGCAGTGCTTCCAGGGGAGGCCAGTCCACAAGAAGCCATCCACAAGAAGCCCAACCCTGAGACCCCAGGACGTCCACTGATCTCTGATGTGGGAAGGCCACGCTCTTCGTGGCAAAACCATCGAGACCCAAGAAACCCAGGGTACCCTGGAGGCAAGCAGAGTGTTTCTTGGCACGGGTCTCCACTTTAAGCCCCTTCTAAACCCGAAGAGGTCCTTATCATGGCGCCTTTGAGGGCTCAGGGGAAGGGGAACCTATCACACACTGCGGACGGATCGGAAATGGGCTCTGCAACTAGAAGCGAGAAACGCGCATGCCGATGAATATCACACCATATGTCGCTCAACCGTATGAGTAATCATGCAGCGTGGAAATCACCGTCACACCAGAGCGTAGATCTCCTGTGGTACCTCGTTGCGCCCGCTCATTCTACAGTAGTGCTCGACTGATCCCGGCGGTGTAGCCAGACAGCGTTGATACAAGCGTAACCCACGCCCTTTAACACAGATCGAGTCGTCCTAACTGCCGCTCAGGCGTCATCTACTTATACCAACGCCCTGAACACGCCCGCACGCCCGCGATGAGCCACGCCATGCCCCCCTTTGGCCATCCGCGGCCGGAACTTCCGCGCGAATTTGATGGCGGCCTCGTTCGCCTCCGTTCCCGAGTTGCAGAAGAACGCCTTGTCCGCAAAGGACTGCGTCACAAGCTTCTGCCCCAAAGACACCTGGGGGCAATAGAAGCTGGATGTTCCGTAGCTTTGAAAGAAGAGCAATGCCTATAGGACAATCCTTCTATTGACAAGGAGGCCAGGGGAACGGATGCAGTTGTCGGTTTGTATTTGACGTCGAATCGGGTTCGCAATCTATCAATCGATCGATCTCGACATCTATCTACCGGTGTCACTATACATCAGTCTCAATGTCTATCTGAGTAGCTTTTTAACAGCGCATCAGCGGGGCAACCACTTGACACTGGCGGGGCAATCGCGCGATCATAACAAAAAACAAAGGACAACCACGGGATGACCACAAAACAACGGCGAACAAGCGCGGACAACCGCGGGACAACCACGCGACAACCACGCGGCAACTACGGGAGAACCACCGGGACGACCACAGGCCAACCACGGGCCAACCACGGGAGAACCACGGGAGAACCACGGGACAGACAACCATCGGCACAAACACCAAGACAAAACCATCGGGACAACCATTGAGAGTCAACCTCAGGACAACCACAAGACAGCCACTGGACAACCACAACCACGGGACAACCGCGGCTACACCCGGCTGCCGGAATGGCGCAACATGCGAAAGGCTGCCAACCATAACAAGGCCAGGATCTGTCTTGCTCGCACTCGCGTAACTTCGCCTCGCCCGCACGTCACGCACGACACGGACAGAAACCGAGACCGATTTCCCAATTGGGCGACTCCGCTTCACGTCCATCATCCCCAAACTCCAGTCAGCCTCTTCCCTCCCGCTTCCTATCCCTTCCTCTCCCCCGTCCCCTCACACCCGCAATCCCTCCGCACCTGGTCCCCTTGTCCTTCCCTCCCTCCTTCCTCTCTGCCTCTTCCGTCCTACTCTCTCCCTCGTCCCTCCCTCCCCCCACTTCTCTCCCCTCCTCTCTCCGTCCATCCGCTCCGCCGTCGCGCCGTCGCTCCGCCCCTCTCCCCCGCCCTCTTCTCTCGATCCCCCCCCCCTCCTCCCTCGATACCCCCCCCTGCACCGGGCCGGTAAGGACCCGCAGATTGAAGGGAAGGACGCGGCAGGATCACGAGGAGGATAACGCGAAGAAGGACGAAGGCGTTGCAGCGCGGCAGGAGTGGCTGCCCAGGGTACAGGCGTAGCTCGACAGCGCTCTGGCTAGCGCTCCCTTTTTTTTTTTCTCTCTCTCTCTCTCTCCATCTCCCTCTCTCTCCCTCTGCCCCTCCCCCCCTCTGTGTCTCTTTCCCTCACTCTCTCTCTCTCTCTCTTTCTCTCCCTCTCTCTCCCTACCTTTCCCTCTCTCCTCCTCCTACTCTTCCTCCTCCTCCTCCTCCTCCTCCTCCTCCTCCTCCTCCGCCTCCTTCTCCTCCTCCTCCGCCTCTTCCTCCTCTTCCTCCACGTTCTCCTCCTCCTCCTCTTCCTCTTACGTCCTCCTCCCCTTCCTCCTCCTCCTCCTCCTCCTCCTCCTCCTCCTGTTCTTCCTCCTCCTCCTCCTGCTCCTGCTCCTTCTCCTCCTCTCAATACGAGTGGGACCGGCAACGAGAACACGCGGAGGGAGTTTGCTCCGCGCGTGTGCGGGTGGTTGGGTTTGCGAGGGCCGCCTCGCGTGAGGAGGAAAGGGAGGTCGCGCCCGAGGCGGCGCCCCAAGGAGCTGGACCAATGCCATCCCACAACGCTACCACCCCCCAAGTAGAACATCCCCATGTAGAACTTCCAGATAGCTTCGCGCTGCGTGAAGCGCGAACAACTTCGCGCTCTCGCGCCGACCGCCAAGGGAGACGAAGAACATGAGGAAAAATCGGAGCCGAACCCCGAAGCGCGAATAATTGTTCACAATTTCTTGGGTCACAATTCTTCGCGCCCTCGAGGGTGCCCTTGCACACAAACTCTTGGCCGATTGCCACCTAGTCTGCACCGTCATCATCATCACCGCTGCGCCGATGGCACAGCAGTCTGCGGCTTGCCCCGAGCCTATGCAGAAGGGTGCTTCTCGCACGTCGGCCTCCAAGGCTTAGCGAGGGAACGGCCCTCACAGCGGACGCGCGAGACCGCTCTCGCACCACGGCTGTGACTGCTCGAAGGGTGGGCCCTTCTTGCTCTTTTGTCGCCAATTTCATACTCTTCCCCCAGACCAACGAATATCGAGCATCTGCGTGGAAGGAGCGCGGACATTCTGGATGGCTCCACCCTTTGGAGGCTCCGCGGGTCACTGGGGGCCTCCGGCGACCTCCGGGGGCGGAGCTGACACTTTCGACGTCCACCTGCTCGCTTGCAGTTCCCACGGTCTCCCGAGGATGCGGCGGACGGGAGGCTCAGACACTCCTGGACGCTGCAGGGGCGCCTCTTCGACAGGACTCGGGCCCCTCCCGGGCGAGGGTCAAAGCCCACCGCGCGTGCGCGGGAACGACCACGAAGACGACGAGGGCGACGTCGGTGGCGCTCGCGACGGCGAACGCAGGAAGCACAGAGGGTATCGGGCCCTCCGGCAGGGCCCACGATGGGGTCGCAGTCGGCGCCCTCGCCCCAAAGCGCAGACGGAGGCATCCCCAACATTGCTGCGGTCAACCGATGCTTCAGCCAGTGCTCATGTGGAGGCAACTCCCGGGAGGTCTTCGGCAGACCGATAGAGGGCGATTAAGCCCGATGAATCGTCCACACGCCAGAGTGACCCTGGTAGGTTCGGCTAATTTTTTACTAGAGGTGCACCAGCGCCGATACTGAAGTTGACCTCCCAGGAGTTACGACCCAACGCCCGATTGAAGCGAGGTAGCGTCAGCATCAGGATCGGCCCTGTGCCCTGGGTTTCGCCAGGGTCCAGCGTCGATCCAAGAAACCCGCGCGGAGCCCCGGATATGTATGGTTGTGCAGTTGCTCTCCTTCGACCTGGCCTATGACGCCACACGCTGCGACCGTCTGGGCCGCGGCGAAATCCAGTGTCACATGCTGCGGCGTTCCCTCCGATGGGGAAGCGAACTGCTGCACTTTACAGTCGGACCTATGACAGAAAAACATCCTTCAAGAACATGAGACCCTCCACCGGCCAAAACTCGCAGAACATCCAAGGGTACCCTCTCCAGGATGCACAAGAGCACCCAACAAACACGAACAACGTACCCTCCCCGAACCGACCTCGATCTCACACCTCGGTCCGACTGTCTAGCCAGCCAGGAACGTAACATAAGGGACGCCGAACACGGAACGAAGCCCTCGAGGGCCCGGGGAGCGCCTGGGTGCACGAGGAGCGCGGGAGGAACAGCAATGGAAGGGCCTGGGGAGCAGCTGTTTCAGCCTTGGGCGCGAATTACTCGGCGGCGATCAAAGGGGCGGTTCCTCACCCCAGCTATCGCCCCCCACTTGCGGGCCCCAGACGGCCCCTCCAGGGGCCCTAAAGGGCTCCGTTTCGACAGCCCTCGCTGCTCCCCCAGTTATCGCCCTCCACTTGCGGATTCTCCGATCAGCGCCTTGGCCGTGGCCCTCCAGGTTCTGGAGGACGCAAGCGTGTCACGCGCCACGATCGACTCCCTGGGCGACTGAGGAGGGCAGCCATCACACGGCGCGGCCTTCCTCGAGCCTGCGGAAGGGCGCGCAGGCGCACTACCCCAGACACCCTCGCGTTGCGACAAAAGTCACGACGGGAGGCTTTTCGCTGTGTACTCGGCCTCCAAGTTTGCCGGGCCCCAGGGCCATCACAGAACGAAGCGGGATGGAACACCGATCCCAGGGAAGGGGTCCAAACTGGCGTTGCGAAAAAATCACACGTCGGCGGTCTGGGACGTGTCAACGCAATACAGGACCCAAAGGTGAGAGCCGAAATACGCTGCGGGTCTTTCGGGCGTTTCTCGAACAGGCGCCGTTTTTGCCCGCCCGCTCCAGCGTGGCGCCTCCTTGCCCGCTGCATCTCCCCCTCCGACGCCCACGGCCCCTGCCCCTCTCGCTGCCCTGCCGCCCCCGCGGCCGCTGCCCGCTGCCCTGCCCCGCCGCTGGCCGTCTCCCCTTTCTGTCCCTCTTGCCGACACTGCGCGCGCGCGGCTCCGGCCGTGCGGGCGCCCGTCGCCCTGGCGAGTCGCCGGGCCGCGACGACCGAACTGTGTGTGTGTGTGTGTGTGTCTGTGTGTGCTTCTGTGTCTGTGTGTCCGTGTGTGTGTGTGTGTGTCTGTGTGTGTGTGTGTGTGTGTGTCTGTCTGTGTGCGTGTGTGTGTGTGTGTGCGTGTGTGTGTGTGTGTGTGTGTGTGTGTGTGTGTGTGTGTGTCTGTATGTATGTGTGTGTGTGTGTCTGTGTGTGTGTTCGCCCTCTTTTCTCGGCCGCGCTTTCGGCTACGGGATACGCCCAGGCGGCACGGCAGCGCGTGTCGTGCCCGCCTCTGAGCGGCCCCGCGGGCCCGAGCTGGCGCCCACCTTCCCCCGTCAGCACCTCCCCGAACGCCTCCCCACGCGGTCAGGCAGCACACGAGGAGCCCCGACATCTGGAGGGCGCTCCTCGGCCACGCCGCGGCCATGGGCCAATCTTGAAGGGGCCCTGGGACACACAAACAAATACACACAAATAAAATAATTCCCCATATGTCCAAATATTTTCTGGGTTTTTGTCTTCCCCCCCACTTCCCATATGTTCCCATATGTTCTGGAGAATCGACGATTAATTGTGTCTGTGTGTTTCTTTCCCTCCTGACAATCTTTCCACCACGCGGACCCGCGACTGCTGGAGCCGACGTACTCGCAGGCTCTGGTCGAAGGGCGGGGCTCCTCGCAGCTCCAGGGCAGGCGCCAGATGACCGACGAGCAGCGCCGCAACTTGGCACAACGCCTCCTCAGAGAACAGCCTGGAGCATCGGGGGCGGGCAAGCATGGATTAGAGATCAATGGATCTGGCGCGCGGTCGCCAAATCCACGGATAGGGGGAAGTGCCCTCCCCCAAAATGCCCTTGCCGCCTCGTTCGGAGGCGGAAATCCGCGATTTCACATGGAGACGGGACTCGTCGCTAATCCTCGCCCCCCTGATCCATGCTTGCGATCGCCTGAGAGCAGCCTCCCGCGAACCCACGTGAGGCACCATCGCCCCAGAGGCAGCCTCACGCTCCCCCAAAAGCGCCCGGGCGTGACGGTGGGCAGTCCCCCCGCGTCCAGGGCGCCGGTGGCCTGGCCCGCCCGCCGGCCCATGTCCCCTCGCTGCCGCCTCACGCGGGGCCACACTCCCACAGATCCGAGGACATGATATCTTCCGATCCGGCGTTTTTCCCCAGATCTCGGCCCCCCGGGGTCCGCTCCCAGGCTCGGGGACCATCGAGAATGGATCAGGGGCGAAGAGCCACCCCTGGGGAAGGGGTCGGGACTCCATGGGGCCGCGGAGTGAACCAATCGAATCGGCGTTTTTCCGTAGATCTCGGCCTCCGGGCCCGCTCCCGGGCTCGGGGACCCTCAAGAGTGGATCAGGGGATCAGGGGCGAAGAACCGCCCCCCGGAGAAGGGGTCTGGACTCCATGGGGCCGCGGAGGGAACACATCGAATCCGCGGCTGTCTGGGCGGGCGCGGCGCGAGGACTCCACGAGGGCACCTCGCCCGACGGCGCCGTCTGCCTCGGGCGGCGCGCACGGGGCGCCAGCCGGGCCCCCTGGCCGACTATCGCGGGGCGGCTCGCCGGGTGCGACCGCGGCCCCCCGCGCGTGCCCACGCTCGAGGCCTCCACGGCGGGAGGGCGCCCCCCGGTCCAGCGCGAGCCCGCCCAGGCCCGGCGTGAACTCGGGCGGCCACGCGCGGACCCTGTGTGAACCCCACCACCCCACGGGTTCTGCCGGCGGCGCGCAGGAGGGGGCAGGGGGAGGGGGGGGGGCAGGCCTCTTGGAGGGAGCCTGCTTCTGCTTCTTGGGAGGGGGCGGCCTTACATCTACAGATGAGGACCGCGTCTTATCTAAGAAGCAAGGGTGCTTCTAAGAAGCCTTCCCCCCTCACCCTCCCCCCCTCTGCGCGTGACCGATGTTAAGGGGTGGGGTTCACTTCCCTCGGGACCTCCCGAGCGAAGTGAACCCCACGTCCCCACTTCGAAATCGTGGGGTGGTGGGGCAGGGGTCGCAGGCGGCCTCCTAGAACTCCAAACGCCCACGTCCCAAAACTGCCCAGCCGGGCGCGCCCCGGGGCCGCCCTCCGGAGGGACCCCCTCGCGGGAGGACCCCCTCGCTCCCGAGGGCGGACGGCGCCCCGGCCACCGTGCCCGCATCCCGCGACCTCCCAGCTGCGCTGGGCGGCCTCGGGCAGCGAGCCGCCCCGCGCGCCTCCGCCCGCCCTCCGAGTGCCACGCGCCGTCGGCGCAGGGCCACCGGCCAGCCCCGCTGCTGGCCGGACCCGGCCCGGGGAGGGCACTCGGGCTCCGCGGGCGCCCCCCCGCCCAATTGCACCGAGCCATAGCCGGCCTGGTGACCCGGGCCGTCCCGTCTGCGGCCCCCGAGGCCTGGGCCACGCCCTCGCGTGCCACGTGGCGGGCTTGCTGGCCGCCGACTTCGCACACGTCGATCTCGTCATCACGCCCTGGCACCCGTGGGCCAGCCGGACCGCGCCGGCCGAGGCCCTCCCGGTCGACGGCCAAGGACCTCCCGGCCCTCATGCCCCTTCTTCCTCCCAACTCGGCCTCTCATCCCTCCCGCGGGAGGAGGAGGAGGAGGAGGAGGAGGAGGAGGAGGAGGAGGAGGAGGAGGAGGAGGAGGAGGAGGAGGAGGAGGAGGAGGAGGAGGAGAGGCGGAGGAGGAGGAGGAGGAGGGGAGGAGGAGGAGGAGGAGGAGGAGGAGGAGGAGGAGGAGGAGGAGGAGGAGGAGGAGGAGGAGGAGGAGGAGGAGGGGGAGGAGGAGAGCAGGAAGGAGGGGCCGATCCTCCCCACGCGGCTGGGACTGCCCCCGGGGCCCATCCGGCGCGACTCCCGATCCGCGGCCCCCCTCAAGCCGGCCCCGCATCTCGCGAACAGTCCCTGGCCGCCTCCCGCCCTCTGCCTCCACTTTGCCCCCCCGTTGCCCAGGGTGGCGGCTCCCAGACGATGACGATGACGACGACGCCGAGGACGATGGTGATGTCGAGGACGAGAACGATGTTGCTGCTGCTGCTGATGATGATAGGTGATGGTAATGATGATGATGCTGATGGTGATGATGCTGATGATGATGATGATGCGGATGATGATGATGATGATGATGATGATGATTATGATGATGATGATGCTTCTGATGATGACGATGCTGTTTCCATCCATCCATCGATACGGGGAAACCACGACTTAGTTGCACCGCATCACACGGCGAGTGTAGTGGTATACACACAAACAAATCCCGTCGCAGGGCTTCAAATTCCTTGCTCGCCCGGCTGGGGCGCACCATGATGGTGATGGTGGTGGTGATGGTGAAGGTAATGATGGTAATGGTGATGGTGGTGATGATGCTGATGATGATGGTGGTGATGATGATGATGGTGATGATGATGATTTTCCCCCACGGGACCGATGGCAATGACCGGTTAACAACTAATGAAATCCAATAGGCAGCATCTGCAAGAGTGTCAGCCAGCACGGTCGAGCGACAGTTCAAAGTCTCGGGCGCCTGTGGGAACACTCCCACCGAGACCAAACCCAGCTTCGTGGGACGCCAAGGGGACGCAGCAAGCAGCAGCAGGGAGGGAGGACGAGAGGGGGAAGACCGATCGATCGATCAAGGCCAACGTCTGCACTAAGCGTGCCACGCAAGCACGAGCGGGGCGGCGGTGAGAAAGACACTCTCTGAGGCCGCGGGGCACGGCGCCTGGGAGCTGTCCAGACCTCGCGCACGGGCACATCAAAGAGGCCGAGACGAGCCGAAAAGGGATGGCTCAGCCTAGTCGCATCAGCTGAGGTGCACTAGTGGGTGCACAGCCGCTTTCCCAGGTCGGCGGATGGGGTCGGAGCACCACGCGGGAGACCACAGAGAGCGATCGGGGCCAGCTCGGACGCCGCCACACCGGCAGCAGCAGAGCGGCAGCAGGGGAAGGGGGAGAGGAGGCAGAGAAGGGGAGCCGACACAAGATCAGAAGAGACGAAACGCACTAAATTCATTGTCAATGCGCTCTTCTTCCATCTGCTGAAACAAGCGACGCCGAGCGATTTCCTCCGCGCGATCCCGACTTGCTGCCAACTGCCATTCACAGAACATGTCGTAAGCACGCCAGACAAACTGAGCCCTGAGACGATGAACGTTGAAAGCGGATCCTGAAACAACAAGCAGACGAGAGATGGCTGGGGCCGAGAGACCAGGACGCAGCAAGAGCTCTGAGCCGAGCAGCTGTGGACAAGGTGAAAGGAAAGAAACAAACGCCCCCTCTCAGAGCCAGCGGCGGCGGCGGGAGAGCGGCAGAGACAGAGACAGAGACGGCGCGCCAAAGAGACCCCCACAACGGCGAGCGGGACAGGCAGAGAGGCGAGGTAAAGGGGGGTGGGGGGGCGGGGGGTGGGGGGGGGGGGGGGGGGGCGATGGGGGGGCGGGGCAGGGGGCGCAAGAGGGCAAGAAAGGGAGGGCCCAACACGCGCGACACTCAGAAGAGCCAGATCCTTGATCGCTGCTCCAAGCGTTCGGCACCACGGCACCTGAACAGAGCACCGACTGAGAACGAAACTGTGACCCGATCTGGTCGGAGTCAGGGAAGCAGAGCAAGGCAGCGTCACCCAGGACCTTACCCCATCGGGTTACGAACATGTTGGATGGCCGCTCGGATCGGGGGGCGACGCAGCATCAGCATTCGTAGGCGACCTTCGAAAACCGCTTCGGGCTGTGCACAAAGCACCCTGCTAGCGTACACAAGGCTACGTCACGCGTGGTGTCGGGAGCTCGATCGTCTACACAGCAAAGCACCGGGAGCGGGGCAGCGAAGCCGAGAGGGAAAAGGGTGCGAGCCCAGGACGAGAAGAAGCCAGAGACTTTCCGTCGCGGCAACCGAAGAGACACCCCTCGGGGCGAGCGCGAAACCTGGCCGACGCCCAAGCCCCACGACATAGGATCCTGAAAAACGGAGACCACTAAAAACCTTGAAACCGAATTACAAACGCGTTTCATGCGAATTTGGAAGACAGGAAACCAGACAGCAGGAGGGATGGGGAGAGGAAGCCATTTCAAAACACGCCGAGAGACTTCACCAAGGACCACACCAGGGCGCTCATCATCTCGAAGGGCCTTGCTCATCTGGGCTTGCGTAACAGTCTCGGGGGCTCCAGGGCTCAGCACGCGGGCGCGGGCAGCAGCGCGGACATACACCTCATTCGTTTAACTCAAAAGCGAATCAGTCAACCACCCACGATGTAGCCGGTATGGAATCAGATCCCAGGAGTCTTCGCGAATCTGACGCAGATCATTCTGGAATTTGGTCCTTGCCGCAGACCCCTGAGAAGTTCGATGCACCGAAGCGAGAGCGATATGCTTGATGGAGGCACACTGGGCATTACAACCTGCGTCCGTCAAGTTTCTCATCATGGGGCTGCCGAATCTATGCCTGCGGGCCCGCGTGCAAGATCTGAAGGGCGCGGCCCACCAGCTTATATAACCGCGCAGCCGGGCGATGATATTGCAAAACGTGGCTCAGCACTGTAGCGGCGCGAACGTTGTAGGCAACAATCGGCTCAGCAAGGCCGGCCCCCACGAGACGAATCTTGCAGACGCGGAAGAACTACCTGTCGCACTGTGTCGGGGGGGAGTGCATATGAGCCTCAGGGCCTACTGGTACTCCAAGATAGCGACACCAGCGAACGACTGAGAAGAGCTCGCAACCACCCCCACTAGACACCAGGAGCGCACGAGTACGAGCATCATCCCCATAGGCTCCCAGAAGAAGAAAGCATTTCCCGAAATGCAGCTCCAGCCCGATAGCATCAGCGAGCATGCAGAGCTTTAGGAAGACTGGAACCAAATCAAAGAACAGGTTGGCCATCAAGAAGCGGAGGTCGTCGGCGTAGCCTGAAAGGCCGAACAAACAGAGTCCATTTAATGATGAGGCTGGGAAACGCCGCTTTGAAGTCCGCGAAGAGCTCGGCAGCTCCATCGCGGCCTTCCAGGTGAGCTGGGAGACCGTCACCCTCCGCCCAGAATCGAACGGCCAGGGGCCCCGCCAGTCTGAGACCCCAGGATGGTATGAGTGCTGACCTGGGTGAGCGGGCGAGCGATAGCAGCGGTGATCAACTTGCCATCTGTGCATCTCATATACAGCGGTCGGGTCGAAGACGGCTTCCGAGCAGGAACTGCTGCGGCATCAGTAGGATGACCCCCCTTCGCCAAGAAAACCATCAAACCTCATGAAAGTCATCAGGGAGAAGGTCTTCGGGACGGCGAACACAGTTCAGGTAAAAAACGCACAGGATCGCCTGAGCCCCACGGCGTTTCCAGCAGCCGCACGGTAGGCCGTCGATCCCAAGCGTAGAGTTCCCAGACTTCTTGACCAGAGACCCAAAAGCGTCGGCATCTAAGATCCACTCCTGATTCGGACAGAAGATTTCGGCACGCTGGATGTGCTGGCACAGAGTCGGCGAGAGCGAACGGTTGGGGGGCTTGGCCGCGAAGACCGAACCCCAATGACGTGACAGCTCTGCACCCGCATGCTGGACCGACGTGCAAGGCGCACCCGTGCTCTCAACCAAGATGTTGCCAAGACGGAACGACTTGTTCAGACTGCGCCAGCGTTCCCTATTGCGCTGCACATGCGCGCGACGGCGTGCCACTTCGTGCCCGGGGAGTTCGCCCGCGTGCTGGAGAGCCTCCTCCTCGTCATCTAACAACTGGTTGTTAAGAGCTGCGATGTGCGCATGCAGCCACGCGCCGGCATCCACGTCAAAGAAGCTGGTTAGAAACGGATGCGCACGCACTGCACGCACAACAAGATAGGATGTGGAAGCTCGAAACCCTCGCAGAGCAGAGATACACCAATGCAGATACTCATGGACAGTCGTCGCCAGCCGTGAACGAAGGATCTCACGAAACTCAGCATAAGCCTCGTGCGTTGCCACCTTGGCACGAGCGAGCTGCAACCGAATCGGGAGACCCCGATCAATGTCTGCGATCAGCCTGTCCAGACACACCGCGCACTCTTCAATGGCAGGGGCCCACCCGGGGATCGGAGGAGGGCCGTCAGACACACAAGGCTTCGGGGCAATGGTGACCAACACGGGGACGTGGTCAGAAGGGTTCTTGAGATTAGTGGGCATCCCGATAGCGGCTCCTATCACGACAAGGTCCACAAGCACGGCAGGGGGGATGTCCACATACACTCGATCGAGGCGGGCCGTCGATACAACCTTGGGGCCCCGACGGGCGCGCCGAGTATCGACGGGCTGGTAACGCCCCGTCCAAGAACCAAAGGCACCATTCCACTCACGAGTAAAAGCCGTGTCACCCCGAGTGAGGGCCCCGTCACCTAATTTGAGCCCCCCTTCATCACTGAAGACAAAATTGAAGTCACCGAGCATGATGCGGGCGGCAGCAGCGGCAGGGAGAAGAGCGGACTGGATGCAAGAGAGATAGTGACGATAGTAACCAATCCCTGCATCGACGTTAGGAAGGTGAACGGCGACAATCCCCAAGAGACCAGCCTCACCCCATCCAAGAACGTACGGCGCCTTACAAAGATAGAGAATCTTCTGAGTGAAACCACGGAACTGACAAGCTAGCTTATCTTGCACGCAGACGAGTACACCTTGATCTTACAAGTTATCTGGGTGAAGATTGCAGTAGAACCTGTGAGACGTGATTTCCTTGCGAAGCGAGACCGAGTCACCCTCGTGACCGTGAGACTCCTTACTAGCCACGCTTGCGAATGGACCCCTGGCATTCCACGCGACGATCGAGATCGGTTTCTTCGGAGGGAAGGGGATGAACGTCGACGCCCCGCACTCCCCTAGATAGCTTTTGGCCTTGTCGAAACGGCCTTCGCACAGGAGAGAGGCTACCTCCTGTGTCAGCCACCCCGCCTCCACGGATGTGCTAGACTCTGGAGCACCGCTGCTAAAGACTCAACTGCTCCGCCACCCCTGCCACAATCTCATCGTGCTTACCCGAAAGACCGATCTGCTCAAAGTGACAGGCGAAGGCGATCACACGCGGCTGCTCGAAAACTGTCGAAGGCTTCTGAACGCTGTGCAACTTAAGGGCGTCTCCTTTCGACTCATCAACAATGAAGATGAAACCGTTGCCAACCGACGAGTCGTCCTTCTACCCAGCGGGCTGAGGAACTGTCTTCACAACCGACTCGACCTCCGAACGAATATTCCCCATCACGGTGAGCGGCTTGTTAGTCATCCCATCCCCGAGAGGCTTAAGGCGCAAAATGCGAGGGCCCTTAGGAGTGGTGTAGGAGTAGCCGTCGGGGAAGTTCTTACGAAAGGTCTCGATCGTTTCAGAAGCTGCATCACCAGACGGGAACGTAATAATCACTTTCTTGGAGAAGTTCTGCGGATTGCCCTTCATCTGAGCCTGGACTTCAGCACTGGCGCACGACGCGAGAATCTCCTCACTAGCCTTAGTGAGGACCGTACGAGTGAACTCATCCCCAAAGCCCACAACAATCCCTTTCGAGAGCAAGCCCTGGCTACCGAGCCTGGTACGAGCACTGACACGGGCCTTCTCCGCCGAGCTCTCACCACTGTCGTCGCTGTTGAATTCGAAGCTGCTGCCGCCGCTGTTTGATGCCGTCGCTTTCAACGCCGCCAACGCCGCATCCGTCTCTGCTAGCTTCTTCTTCTGCTGATTCAAACCCTCCTGCAAAGTCTTCATCGATTCGGCAAGCTCGGCGACCTGTTCCGTCACCTTCGTGACCGACGCATTCATCTTCGCCACCTGAGCTGCCAGATCCTTGATCGTTTGCTCTGTAGCGTTCGGCGCCATGGCACCGCCGAACAGAGCACTGACTGAGAACGAGGACGTGATCCGATCTGGTCGGAGAGAGGGGGGAAGCAGAGCAGGGCAGCTGTGCCCAGGATTCGAGCTTTCCCCTCGGCTGCGACCAAGCTCGAAGTGCCAGGGTCGCACGTTTCGAACTTGAGCCAAAATGGCTACGGATGATGATGATGATGATGATGATGATGATGATGATGCTGATGATGATGATGATGATGCTGATGATGATGATGATGCTGATGATGATGATGATGATGATGATGACGTCCCGCAGTGGGAAACGCTCTTCCCCCTTGCCATCCACGCCCGGGTGGCTATGGGTTGCGCTCCTACGGCTGCTAGCGCGGCGATCCAAAACCAGCCTGCTGGAAAGCCCAGTCCCGCGCGTCCCGCGCGCCAGCCTGCTGGAAAACTGGTCGCTGCGCGCGAGGCCGCTCCTGCTCAAAACGTGTTTGTTCGTGCTTGTGTGCTTTCGCGTTGGCAGCATCACTGCTTGGCTGCACACAACCTACAACTCAGCGCCGCGCAGGAGGAACAGTGTGTGCGTGCGCGTGTGTGTGTGTGTGTGTGTGTGTGTGTGTGTGTGTGTGTGCGTGTGCGCGTGTGTGTGTGTGTGTGTGCTTGGGTGTGTAGCTGCGTGAGTGTACGGATGTCACCTTCCCGCAATACTGTGCTTCGCTGCCCCCGCAACTTCCCACGGTCGCCTGCATAACATCCGGGCACAGGCAACTGCCTGATTGCCCAGAAGCGTGCGCGCTTCTCCCGAACTGTGTGCCCGCGTGGGCTTTAAGTTACTTCGTGCGTGGCCCGTCTTTGTATTGTTTTCCCGCCGACTGCAACCCACCAGTGCGCCAGAGGGAATAGTGTGTGTGTGTGTGTGCGTGTGTGCGTGTATGTATGTATGTGTGCGTGTGCGTGGCCTCGTTCATGCACATAGCACTGGGTAGTGCTACTTGACCAGTTCGTGGACGATAGAAGTACGGGGAGGGCGTGGTGAAACTATGAAATCAGATGGCCATGATTCCAAGATGCTAGGCTTGCGAAACGAAGAGGGCCGGGGAATCAGGCAAGAATGCAAGATAATCTGTATGAAGCCTGCTCGGGGCACGTTCGAATCACTGTTCGGTTGGGCAAAGAAGGCCCTCGTGGCGGCAACATCTTGTCGACGCGAGCATGTCACAAACCGGAATACAAACACACTGGCAACCACACATCCGCCAAACAGGTAAGGTTGCATCGTCGGTCGGGCGCCTGTTCGGGATTGAGGTACAAGTTCGACGTGTGCACCAAGAGGCCCGCCTGTCTCAATGGCACTACTGGGACAGATGTCTCGATCGCGCCGCTTCCCTCTGAACCATGTGCGCACATGTGACGCGATCGTTTTCTAATTTTAATGCACGCAACTCGCAATACAATATACTACTGGACGCACACGACTCAATTTCTAAGCCCGTGCGCTGCCGACGGCGATAATCTGCCATTGTTCTTCGTCCAAAGGTAACGGCAGAAGACCAGATAAGAACAGTCGAAAGCGAACTGATACTTGACCACGAAAACTAGGCCGCCCCTGGAGGCAACATGAATGAGCGAGGTGACGTTCCACAAAACAGAAAGTCCAGTTGTCCGTGACGATTCCTGCTGAGCGCTGCGCGCACGATCCACACTGTTCGATGCAAGACCGATAATCAGACCCTGCCTGCAGCGGTCCACAAAGAATGGGTCGATCGGGGATCCATTCAATAATCTCCGTTGTCGGTTCATTCCTTCCCTGCCACGCCTCCACTTTTAGAGGTTTGGGTTGTCAACCCGCAGTGACCCAAGAAATCGGTTTCGGCTTCGGTTCGTGCCGCGCTTGCGAGCGAGGCGAAACTGCGCGAGGCAAACCATGTGTTGGCCGTGACCACAAACTCTCTCCGCTGGATTGTCATGTGATTCTCCCGTGGGCTGTCCCATGGTTGTCCCATGGTTGTCCCATAGCTGTCCCGGTGGGTGGTCCTGTGGTCGACCCGTGATTGTGCTTTGGGTTGTACCATGGTTGTCGTGCGGTTGTCTTGTAGTTACCCGTGGTTCCGCGGTTGTCACGTCAACCTCTACATATTTACACACACGACCACATATGTATATCTATATATAATTACCCCAGTGCGACCCTACCTAGGAGTTGGAGCCCCTAAGAAAGCAGCATTCGTAGTAACGGTAAACGCCGTCCTCCTCCTCCTTTTCCTCATCGTCGTAGTTGCCTTTGCTTTTGCTTGTTTGCGTTGTTGCTTGGTTTTGCTTTTGCTTTGCCTTCACACACACACAAGTATGTTTTTGCATTCGCTCACTGGGTGGGCTCTCTGATCGTACTGTTGCACATTGCTTTTGCTTTGCCTTTCCTTTGCTATGCTGTTGTTTTTGTTTGCTTTGCTTTGCGTTGATAGTGCTTTGTTTTGCTGCTGCTGTAGCGCAACTAAGCTCAGCTAAGCTAAGCTAAGCTAAGATGAGATAAGCAACGCTCAGTTCAGCGGGCGTAACTGGGGGAACCGCGGGGCGGATCCTGGGGGAACCGCCCGGGGCGCTTTCCACTGCCCGGCCCATTTAAGCTAAAAGGGTAAGAACCTTTCTAGGCCTAGGCAGAGCCTAGGTCGGGAAAAATATTGCTCTAAAGCCCTTCGGAACAGAACGCGGAAGTGCGGTCTTTGAACACGGCAACCGTGGTCTCGAGACCCTCGAATGTCAAACTCTGGCCGGCTGAAACTGTCGAGTTTCGTACTCGAGAAGCGTAAAACCAGGCGGCCAGCTCCCAACAGTGTTTCTATTAGGGAGGGCAGGGAGGGCCAAGAGTACGACTTACAGAGAGCAATCACAACAACGTTGAAATCAAAGGGTGCCCTCCCTCTACAAGCTGGACAACAAGCGCACACACTGAATTGCTCCACGGCTCTTCGGGACAGTATGCGGAAGGGCGGAAAACCGGCAGCCAGCGTGAATGGAAAAGGGCGGAGCGGAGGACAATCGTGGCACTCCTGGGCAAAACACCTAGGCCCTCACATACTTTGAGATATGTGCCTTCCAGAAGGAAATTTTTGAAGTCGCGACAGCCTGCCCGCACGTTTTTTGAACGCGGCAACTGTGGTCTCGAGACCCTCGAATGTCAAACTCTGGTCGGCTGAAACTCTCGAGTTTCGCACGCGAGATGCGTGCGACCAGGCGGCCAGCTCCCATATCCCATAACCATGGTTCGGCGAGTGGGCGAAGCAGGGGCAAGGCAGGGAGGGCACGAGCCTTCAGAAGCGAAGAAGCTTTCTGAACAAAGAAATGGAGACTGATCTGTGCTTCTGCAGCAGAGTGTGAGCCACCTTGCCAATCTGTCGCATCAGACGGCCTTGTTTCATATAGCGAAGGACGCTCTTTCTGGCCATCCAGCGCCCGCGCGACTGGATCTGATCTTCAGCGCGAAGGCCGAGCGGTGCATCAGTGGAGGGTCCGCCGTGGCGCGCCATTCGCGGCGTGAGGCGGGAGGCGCCAAAGGCTGCAGGCCTCGAAGGCGGCCTTGCAGCGGCGCTCGTGCTCCGCCGAGGTCAGGCCGAACAAAGGCGCGGAACTACCTCGCTTCGCTGCCTTGAGCTTGGCGGGGAGGCCAGCCGCCTGATCGCGGCCGGCCTTCTTGGAGGCATCACCCCGGGCCGCCGCGAGGCCCCGCCGTCGTCGCCCTCCGAGGGCTCCGCGATCATGATATGGCAAGTGGGTAGCCGGCGCCTCGATGGCCCCAAGGAGCCAACTTGATATCGTTCGCGGTGATCTGGCACACCTCGCCTGGTCGCTAGTACCCGTCGAACTGGGCGACCAGGGCTTGGGCGGCACTGAGATCGGCCTTGTTGCCGGTGTCGCAGAGCCTGTCGCAGGCGAGAAACCAAGCCTGCTGTGGCATGGGGGCTCGCGAGACGTTTCCCGCGCGCTTCTGCCAGCCTCGCTGCGCGGCGCGGGCGAGCTGCAGCGCAGTCGGGCCCTTCAGGTTGCTGCGCCGCACGCGCGCGGTCCCGCGCGCGGCGACTCGAGCGTCGTAGATGCCTCTGCCGTCGAACCGCAGGTGATCCACATAGATTTTCAGGCTGCTGTCGACTGCGGCTCCTGCCTGGATGCTGAGCCCGTGCTCGCTTGCGAAGCCCAATAACTTCTCGTAGGCGTCTTGATAGCGAGTCAGAGTCGCGGGCGGCGCCGGCTGCGCTCGATGGCACCCCGCGGGGCGCGGGCCGTCTCCGACAGCCTGTCGCCGCAGCTTGGCGATGGCGGGCCGCGGCCGGCGCCCTCGCTGGCTCGGCGGGCCCTGAAAAGATCCACGGCCCCCAGCCTGCGCCCCGCTGCCTGGCGGCGGCCGCCCACTCCGGCGGCGAGCCAGGCGGGCGCGAGAGGCTGGCGACCCTGAGCGGCTGCTGGAGGTCGCGCTTGCAGGCGCGCGCCAGCTCCACTTCCCAGCGACTGGACAGCGCGCCACGGTCATGCCGCGGAAGCCCCGCGAGGAGCCACTGAGGCAATAATCAAAGCCCAGTGGCGACGGAGTGACGGACGATACTTCCCAAGCCAGCGCGGCCTTCCAAACTGCGGTCGCTGGGGTGGTCGACGCGATGGCCGATAACGACGCAGAACTCGACGGAACGACGACCTTTCCCTGAAGATGTCCACGGTGATGGCCACCTCGCAGCGACGGGACAGCAGAAACATATCATCGACGTCGGCAACGATGATGGTAGGCTTGACGCATGTAAAACCATATGCGCAGCAATCGTAGCGAACGGCGACGTGATGTTGTTGAGGAAGAACCTGTTGTAAAGGCCCCCGCTTCCAGATCCGAGAGGAGGCAAGGATCTCGAGCGACCAGCGCGCATTGCGGCGACAAGAAAAATGCAGAAGTGATAATGTCCGGGTAGCGAATAGCTGACCGGTTCGAGCGCGCTTCCCTCGAGAGGTGCTCGTAGCCTGACTCCAGAAAGTACAAGGGGTACCGACATGAGCGTGCCAAATCCTCTCGCTGGCAATCCATCTTTTCAACGCGGCGAAGACACGGCCATCCAAGACGCACACGTGAGGCCCTCGGTCGTTGTCAACCGGAGCGGCGATATGCAACCCCGCACTGAGGCTGGCAGCGGACAAGCGGCCACAGTCAGCGAAAACCTCTAGCATGGCCCGCTGCAAAGCTGGGCGAGTCGGAGGAGGAGCAGGGCTGGGGGTCGGGCTCTGGAGGCCTTCATGCGATTGGGGGACTGGAGGGGCGAGGCGGCTTATGTCTCGCGGCGGCCGGCCGCGGGCTGCGCGCCCAACGCGCCTCATATTGCACTGCTGATGGGTCAGGCTGGAAGTCCGCCCCAGGGGCGGCGCCGCGCTGCGCCGGCGCTGCCGCGGGCGTCCGAGCTCAGCTGCCTCGGAGCCGCGCACGAGCGGCGGCTGGAAGAGCAGCAGCCAGCGCCTGGTTGCCTTCCACGATCTTCTCGAAGTCGCGGGCGTGCCCTCGCCGAACGGCGCCGGGCCGAAGCAGGCCGGCGTCGGCCAGGCGGCTGTCAGCGTCTGTAGGATTGCGAGCTGACTCTGCGTAGCGCTGCCGCCGGGAGATCTCGCGCTAGCTGGCGCGAGGCCGCGTCGCGGCAGGTCCGCCTCAGGGCCCGCGACTTGGCGCGCCCCTTCTCAAAAATGAGCGCAGCCCCCATGTTGCCCCCCATCGATAACACCTTCCCGCCGTAGAAGCTGGGGCCGCGGCCAGCGAAGCGCGGGCCGAGAAGCTGGACGCCAGACTCCTTCTCATGGATGGCAGCGTCGGACGCAGAGAACTCCGCGCCACCGGTCGGCGGCGAGGAGCTCGTCCTCCAGCGGGGGGGTGGCGCCAGGCTGGTCTAGGCAGACCGAGGCGGCGGACGGCCTCCAGGACGCGACGCCCCTGTCGCGCCCAGGCGGGGGGGCCATGTCCATGACGTCTGCGAGACGGCACGCCGCTGGGGACAAGTCGGCGGAGGTCATGGGGACCTCGGAGTCATCGCGCCATGTCCGCGGCTGAAGTCGGCCTCGCTGAACCTCCAGCGCTCCTTGTTGCGAGCGGCGCGGACGACCTCGTCAGGCTCGACGGCAGCGAGGTGGAGCGCGTAGCCCAGCATGGAAGAGTCCGACGCGCTGGCAATCCTGCTCCACGGCGCGCCCAAGTCGGCCTGACACAAGAAGACGAGCCCCTTGATGGTGCGGAGCTCGGATGTCAGGGCAGCTGAGAATCGGCCAGTCCTCGGCCCAAAGTCCATGATGAAGCTGTAGACGTGATCCAGCGCGGCCAGGGCGCAGCGGGCCAGCATGAAGTGGTTCACCACGTGCCCTGCGACGCGCTTCATAGCTTGGCCAGCGGCCACCCCGCGCCTGATAAGGCGTTCCAGCACTAGGTAGAGGCGCTAGCCCCGCTGCTCACGATGGCGGACAACGCGCTGGCCGTCACTGAGGTCCACCACCATCCCGACAGTACTCTCAGCGACGTTGGTAGGCTCGGCTACTTCATGATTGGCGAGGTGCCGACCACTAATAGTATCCAGCGCAGCGGCCAGCCCAGTACCATTAGCTGCAGGCGCCAGGCCAATCAGGGTCCCGCTGTCGACGTAGGGGGCGACGAGCGGGCGGTCAAAGGCCAGCGCCAGCTGCGGGCGTCCTTCGCGATGCAGGCGAGGACCAGCATCAGGTCCGACAGCTTCCTGCATGGTGCTGCTGAGCACCTGCTGGCAGATGTGCAAGCTCCGGGATCGGCCCATGGGCAGCTCGCAGAACAAGGCACACGCGCGAGTCGCCGCTCACGGGCTCGAAGGACTGCGAGGTCTCGTCGCGCGCGCGGGGGCAGCCGTGCCAGTTCGCCTTCTCAGGGACGTCGAAGCCGGAGTTCGGGGCCAGGTCCTGGTCCGCGAACTGGTAAAACCCATCCTTCAGGTCGACCCCGCTGATCGAGGTCAATCGACGAGGGGCCGGCGCCATCGGAGACCAGGGCGTCATCGGACAGGTCCACGAAGCTGAGAGCACCAGCGGGGCCAAGCTCCACGCGGGGCGGCCGTTAATGGAAGGCGCTGGGCTCGCGGCCATCGACCGCAAGGCGGATGTCGCCATTCTTCCTGGCGGCGAAGAAGCAGCCGACGCTGTGGGCGATGCTGTGTCGGAAGGACACGAGCCCGAGGCGGTGCGTCGCCCGGATGAAGTCCCTCCTTTTGGCCGAGCTGAAGCGTAGACTGACGCCGCAGCACGGGCGGATCTGTGCAATCTCACCAGCATCCACCAGCAGGTCGACGTCCGCGGCGGCCCGATAGATGGTCTGCCTCTCGTGGCACAGCAGCTTGCGAGCCTCGGATGGAAGACGGGCCGAAGAGGGCGAGGCCCAATCGAGCCGCGAAGCACTGCGAGCTTCGAGGAATCGTAAGGCAGCATGTTGGCACTCTCGGAAAATGCAGGTCCTTGCTCTTGATCAGGTCGAGATAGGCCTACTGCGCGGCAGCAGGCGGCCGCGAGCCGCGTCGAGCCACCCGTCGATGAGGCCGCTGAAGGATGTCGCGCTGGGGCCCGGAGGCCATTCCTCAGCGCCGAGGCAGAGGCGCGCCTGCGGCGGGAAGCCGCCTTGCCAGCAGTCGGCAAGGGGAAGGGGTCGCACTGCCGATGTGCCGGTCGATGCACGCCGCTCCGAGGACGAGCGCGACGTCGCCTGCCTGGGCCGCGGGGGGCGCGATGTCGCCTGCGCCAGCGCGATGTCTGTCGAAGGCGGGCTCTCCCCGCGGTCTGCCCCCAAGCGGGGGCTAGCCGCCGCGGCCGCCGGGGGGGCCGTCCGCCCCCTGGCCTCGGCCGCCACTGCGGCCGCCGCCTTGCCCGTGTCCGCCGCGGCCTCGTCCTGCGCCAGGGGGGCCGTCGACGCCTCCAGAGCCAGTGCCGCGGCCTCGGGCGGCGGCGCGCCCCTGCTCCTCGGCGCGCGGGCGCTCCTGCTTCATGGTCTGGGCTTGGTCGCGCTGCGCGGGGCTGACCCAGCGCTGGTACTTGGTCGCGATGATGCCGCCGTTCTCGTCGATCTCTGAAGACAGAAGCATGTCCACGCCGCTCGCGTCTGAGTTCTTCGGGCTCTTTCGAACTGCGCTCTCGATTTGGTGGATATACCGCGTCAAGGGCTCGGCCGACGCCAAATTGTAAAAGTTCAGCTGGCCGAAGCACTGCACGTGGGTCATCACCTCGGAGATGCGGCGGCGCGCGCGGGCAAAGCCTGACTGGCGCCCGATGCCGCTCTTGCTCGCGAAGTCCAACTGGCGCGTCATCCACTCGCACCCTGCGCCGCGCAGCGGGGCGACGAACTAGGGCACGAGTCGCTCTCCCTGGAACGGCCAGCCTGGCACCGACTCGATCGAGGACGTGGAGACGACGTCGACCATGGGCATGAACCGCGTTCCGTTGACCCGCGCGCCCCCTACCAAACGCGAGCCCCGACCACCTCCAGCACGATTCTGACGCAACCAGTCGTCGTGGCTGTCGGGAGTGGCCGAGGCGACGGCGACCCACTCGTCGTCGATCAACGCCATGCCCAGCGCGCCGTCCAGCGACTGCATGAACGAGTCGCGATCGGCGGTGATGGCGGTCGGCAGCCCCTCGTCGAAGCCAGCGCAGGCAGGGTCCGCCACTCTCCAAGCGGCCTGAAACGGCAGGGCGGGGCCAGCGCTGGTGATCCCGAGGATGTCCAGCAAGGCCACTGCCCGTGCACGCATCTGCTCCAACTCGGCAGGCTGCAGGGGGTCGAAGACGTACGCGGCGCGAGCGCGTTGAGCGGGGATGGCCGACTCCCGCTCCAAAGCGATGATCCGATGAGCGTCCAGGCTGGCCACCTGCACGCTCAGGTCGGGAGTGCAGATGATCCAGCGGCCAGGCACGGGCGTGGGCTTCAGCAGCGCGCGGTGATGCCAGTGGAATCCACTGTCGTATTCGAAAAAGTCGCTGGGACATTGTTGCTCTGCGATATCAAGAGATCGCACTCTGGCAGCCGCCATCTTAACCTCTCAGGGCTCGAAGGGAAGCTGGCATGTGTGGGCCTGGGCCTCGAGGCACAGCAGCTGGCTGTGCGGTATCTGAAGTAGTATCCTGCGGCTCCACGAATCACCGGTGGGCATGCCGACGATGAAGTACAGGAGGCCGAACGCGAGAACGGTCGTGTAGCTGAACCCCGTGTCAAGCGGGTAAACGCAGTTGCAGTCGCAGCTGGGGCACACTGGCTGATTCAGCCGATGGGGCCGCACTTGTCGAGCTGGCTCTGCAGGACGGCCAACACCTTCTCGTCGGCCGTCGGGGCCTCGAACGAACACTCACAGGTGTGGGTCGGCGCAGGAGCCAGCCGAGCGACCAGGGCGAATGCACCGGCGTTGGCCACTCCGGTCAGCCCTCGTGCGAGCCAGTCCATGCACTGTCGCGGTGCACGGCGGGGTTGGCAGGTAAGCTCCCTAGAACCAAAAGCACTACTTACAGAGAGCAATCACGACAACGTTGAGATCAAAGGGCGCCCTTCCTCTACAAGCTAGACAAAAACGACACACACGAAATATGTGTGTACACACACACACTAGAACCACGCGGGCGCTTCGCACGCGCTTAGGTTATAGCACGCCCCAACCATTGGCAAGCTGACGCACACAGTTCTTGGGGGACCTCGGGGGCCTCAGGGTTGCGTTGGGAGTTTTCTGGGAGCTTGTGGGGCTTATCGGGAGTTTTCTGTAGGCCTCTTGGACCTTGTGGGGCTTATCGGGAGTTTTCTGTGGGCATCTTAAGCCTTGCGGTGCTTTCCTGAGGGACCTTGTGGTGGTTATCGGGAGTTTCTTGGCGGCCTCCTGGGGCCTCTTTGGGGTCTCGAGGGGGCCTCTTGGGGTCTCGTGAACAACCTTTTTGGGGGCCTCGTGGGGACTTCTGGGGACCTCTAGGGGTGGAGGGCTTCAAATGTCCGTTCAAGGACCCCCTCTGGGCACCTACTTAGGGCGTCCTGGGGGCCCATCTGGAGCTGTCTGGGAGCCTTCTTGGGGGACTCTTGGGCCGTCTTGGGACGATCTTCGGGGCCTCTCGGGCCGCCCTGGACGCTGTGAAAACCCAACAGGCGAATCTGATACAAAATGGGTCTTCCGACGGGGATGGGGCCATTTGTGTCTCTTGAGGCTCTCGTGGGAGGCCTTTTGGGGACCTCTTGGGGCGTCATGGGGTCTTCTTGGCGGTGTTGGAGGCATCTCTGAGGCCATCTTGAGCCATCTTGGCCGTCTTGGAAGTCATCTAAGTCGTCGTGGAGAGGGAAGGCAAGCTCCTGGAGCCCCAGCGCCGCCATGGGGGAATGGGGCTGGGCCCCCCTCCGGGCTTGGAACGCTATATATATACACACCAAAACCGATAGGTACGAGATGTATTGATGTTTTGGCAGTGGGGTCCTTCAATGTTCATTGAGACTGGTATATAGTGATACCGGAACATATTGTCATAGTGGACTCGACGGATGGACAATGAGACCAGGAAGCTGCAGGATCGATACATTTCGAGATGTATGCCTGTATGTATGTATGTGTGTATGTATGTATGTATGTATGTGTGTGTATGTATGTATGTATGTATGTATGTATGTATGTATGTATGTGTGTGTGTATGTATGTATGTATGTATGTATGTATGTATGTATGTATGTATGTATGTATGTATGTATGTATGTGTGAGTATGTATGTATGTATGTATGCATGCATGCATGCATGTATGTATGTATGTATGCATGTATGTATGTATGTGACATGTATGTATTTCCGCACATATATATATATATACATATACATATGTATATGCATATATATATATATGCACGATCGGGCGGGCATCGCATACCGACACTTGAACATATCCCTCAAACTCGTTATCACCCGAAGGGCGGTCCTACACGTGCATATGCATATCTACTGAAATTGATATATATATATATATATATATATATACATATATACACATATATATATATATATGTGTATACACACATCGTTGAAGAAACGTATCTCAATCCATCCGCCACCGTGCCTTTGAGGCACGAGTTGAACTGTTCTCCAGTCCCTTGTCGGATTCCTAGGAGCCTCAGTCCTCGATCCTGAGGATTCTGTGAGAAGCCTGGATCTCAAATTGCCAAATCCTTGGGACCGCGCCGCATGGCCCCTGGGGTTCCCGGCGTCTTGTCGCAACAACAACTTATTTAAACAACCAGATGGAAATCAATGATTTGAGGCTTTCGGGGCCTTCTTGGGCGTCTCGGAAGCCTCTTGAGACTTCTTGGGCGCTTTGTTTTCCGACTGGAGGCCATCTTGGGCGTCCCGGACCGAATTCTTGTAATCCCAGAAGTTCGGGCACTGCTACGCGCTAAAATTGAGTTCCGCAGAGCAGGGAAGGCAGAGCAGCTCACCGCATAATGGAGCAGGGCGCTGCATGTTGAATTAAACTGACGAGTGTTGAGTGGAGCCGGGCCGCATGAGACAAATTTAGAGCACACTCGCATCGCCGCAGCGACGCCTCTCGGCTGGCTAAGCAGATCTCGCGATCTGTCTTTCTCTCCTTCTCTCTCTCTCTCTCTATCTGTCTCTGACAGGCTCCCATCCCTCGTGCGCAATTCCTTCAAATCCTCCCTTTGCCTCTCCCTGTGTGGCCAGAATTATGCGTGGACCCCTGGCCGCCTGATCCGATACAACCTTCACCCAACCAGGATCTGAATGGCCCAGGCAGTTCACGGCAATGCCCGCGGTGAAGTCGAGGTACCTCTTCCCATCGGCCTCGGCGACGAGAGGATCGGCCACCAAAAAACAGGAGCAATAACTCTCGAGCCTGAGTTCAACAAGTTTGCGCAGCTCTACATATCTATACACATGTGTGTAGGGGCTTGTACTATGTTTTTTCACGAGCTTGGAACTGCGCTTCGCCCTACGATATTGGCGAAGGGCCTGGAAGCCCGACCCTGGACGGATGGGCGCCTGAGCAGACCAGTTGGCTGTATTCTTGCCAGGCCTTGAATAATTATACACCGTGCGTTTGTTCCACATGTTCTTCCTGCAAACTGAATTTACCTTCAAAGGTTGACCACAGGATGTCGTGTGCAATTCTAAACGAACTGGCGCCAGCATTCCACGCGAGCCAGGAAGACAATGTCGGGGTGGGGGCTGCGGTCGCCATGAAGCAAGCGGGTCCGGAGTCCTGAGGGAAATGGGTGCTCCGGTTTTTTGCTAGTTCTCCCGCGCCCTCCCCGGGCCGTCATCCATGCAGCTCCGCACGGGGGCCGCGGAAATGGGGGGGCGACTGGCCGCCACTTTTGCAAGCAAAAAGCCGACCGAAACATTACCACACCGATTTCAGAGCCCGAAATATAATCCAATGTCTCTGAATTTCTTTCAATGTGTTGCGATTTCTGGCACTTGTTCTCAATGGGTCTCCATTTTTCTCCGTTAGATCTAGTGGCGCGCTCAACTTTCGCCACCTCTCCCCTTGACGCCAACCCCATGTGGAGCTGAGGGACCATTCCCGGCCCCGGGACGGGCAAAACACGACGCGGGATGAAGAGCTCGGAAGCCCCAGGGGCCTACCCGGGGCCTCGCGCCGACCCCGCGGACGCCTCTCGGTGGCCAGCTGGGCCCTCCCTGCGGCACTCCCGGAGCGCCTGGCGCCAGCCTGGAGGCCAAGCTTCCGCCGAGCCCCGATGCTGCGCATGCCGGCGGGCGGGCTTCGGGGGGTCGGGCCGATCCAAGAAATCCGCGCGGAGCCCCGAAAGGCGAAAGGCTATCTTTAGACCGTATCAGTCGTCTACACGTAAGAATGACCTTTGGTGCGCGGCTCGTTGGGGGCCGCGGGGGGGCCAAACACAAGCGCGCAAGACGCTACTATCGCATCGCGTTCGGCGATCGGGGGAACCCCGATGGGCCCGCACCAAAGGTCACTCCGGCGAAAGGTCACTATAGGTGTAGTCGAATCAGGCTCCTCTCGGTGGCCAAGCTGGGCCCTCCATGCGGCGCTCTCGGAGCACCCGGCGCTTGGGGCCAGTCTTCCGCGGAGTTCCGCCGGCACTCCGCGCGCGCCGGCGGGCGCGTTTCGGGGTCGGGGCCAGTCGAGCCATGAAGCCGACGCTCCGATTCAAGAAATCCGCAGGGAGCCCCCGAAAGGTTTTGTTTACAGTGAAAACGTATAGTAAGGACGCGTGGTAAGGACGCAAGACCCTTGGAGGCCGAAGTTGAAGTATTCTGGGCGGCAGGCGGCCAAACCCCCAGGGAACCTGAGAAACTGGCCTGCGAAAATTGCTAGGGACGGGCCGCAGAGGCTGAGGCAGGCAAGGACCCAAGGGTACCCTTGAGAAAGCCGTTTGTCCTTACTATGCGCGTTGACTGAATGCCGTGTACTGTTCCCCGAGTCTCGGGGCCTCCTGGGAGGCCTCGCGCCGGACCCGCAGGCACCCCTCGGTGGCCGAGAGGGGCCCCTCCTGCGGCGCGCTCGCAGCGCCCAGCGCTGGCTGGAGGCCAGACTTCCGCGGGGCCCCGCCGGCATGCCGCGCGCGACGGCGGGCGGGATTCGGGAGGGGAGCTGGTCGCCAGGAGGCCGTTGCTCTTTAGACTCCGGCAGATTAATTTGCACCAGCGCCAGTTCAAGCAATGCTTGGCGGAAACGGCGAGCTGGTGAGTCCCGGCTGGCGTGAAGTCCAGATTCCCTTTCGGGCCTTGCCACGACGCCCCCCCCCCTCCCCCTCCATGCAAGTAAACTTGCGAAAACTGACTCCGTGAAGCAAAAGGATCCTGAGTGAAACGGGAAACGGGTCCCGCGGAAAACGGGTCTCGGTGCCCTTGCTGGGCACTGGGACCGTCTGAAGGCCACTCAGGAAGAACTGGTCCTGGGAGAGCCCCCAAGGGTCTAGGTCGCGTGTCCATCAGGACCCATTTCCTTCATGCCAAGGGCAGGCCACGGAGGCCAGTCAGGGGAACACGCAACGGGAGCCCATCGTTCAGGTGAGGAAAAAATGTGGCAGCTGTGCGAATGGGAGGCGGTCCCTTTCAGAATGGGGCACAAAACTTCCACGGATGGAGGGCAGTCCCGATTCTGAAGGGGGTTGTCGCTTGGCACATGTTGAAGCTTTACGGAATCCTCACTGTGCCCAGGTCTCTTAGCTAGAGCAATGGAAGGTGGATCCTTTTTTAAAAACCTTGGCTGATGTCTGAATGGCAAGTGCATGCATCGGGCGGATGCCTTTCAAGGGGGCGCGTCCCGTATTCAAAATGAATGCTTGCAGAAACTTATCAAGAGGGGACTTGGGACTTGAAGGACTCTTGAAAATCTCTCGGAGGCCTCCTGTGGCGTCTTCGCGCCTTCGTTGTGTCCTCCAGGGGGGGGGGGGGGTCCTAGTGTCGACCGTCTGCGTGCCCTCGGGGCCCTCCCCGGGTTCATTGAAGGCGCGAAGGTAGCAAAAGCGTCCGAGGACGACGTGTGTGCACACACCCGTGCTTTTACTGCCAGGGACTTCCTCAGCGCGTCGCGGCGGCGGCCCCGGCGGCACGCCATGCCCTGCGAGCGGACAGCGTGTCGCTCCGCTTCGCGGGGCGGGGTGATGGGAACAGATCGGGACATGGACGCCTGGGAGCTGGGACGCGGACGGCGTGCCTCGTAGAAAGCGAGGACCAGAAGCGGAGGTGCGACAAAGTTCCCGACCGCAGATCTGACTTCGGCTCTCGCGGGTACAGTTTGCAACCATCTTGGAGACCTGATCTGGGCCATCTGGGCCATCGTGGAGGCCATCGTGGAGTGACCCTCTGGGAGGCCGCTCGGCGCAACGTGAGCCCTCCACCCCGTGCCGACCCTGGAGGCATTCTTGACGGCTGGACGGATCCCACTCCTGCTGGTGCTGATCATCCCCTCCTCTCCTCTCTTCCTCCTCCTCCTCCTCCTCCTCCTCCTCCTCCTCCTCCTCCTCAGCCTCCTCCCTGAGATTCCTTCCTCCTTCCCCTCTTTCTCCGACATCTCCTTAATTAGGCAAGCACGTTCAACTACTCGCAAAGCAATGTCAGCTTGTGATTAACAAATCCGTGGAGGGCGCGTGTTAAAACACATAGTTCCCCTGCTCGAGCGAATCGCGGGGTGGCGCCCGCGCCGGTGCTTAGCGCCGACGCCCAGCCGCCAACGAGAGGCAGGGGGGGCGTCGGGAGGCAAGGGCGAGCAAGGGCGCCCGTTTTTCTGTCGAAACGATGCGGGCCTCTGCGGACAAGGCGGGCTGGAGGAAAGAGGGGCGCAGCAAATGGGGGACTTGCCAAGCAGCTTACTTCGCCGATTTTCCAATCACCTCCTGGCGCCGAAAGCGGCCATGCGTCGAGGACTGGCCCGTTTCCTCCTGTACTCTCCGCCTCAAGGCCCCCCGGCGGATCGGGCTCGCCTGGGCCTGAAGGCCCTGAGCCCTCAGGCCGCCTCCGACAAACCTCCTCTCCCTCCTCAAGCTGCCTCGAAGCTCCTCCTCCTCCTCCTCGCCTCTTTACCTCCTGATGATGGCGAGGAGGACGAGCGCCCCTTTTTGGCACCAAGGCGCCTGCGGTCCACTCCGCAGGCACGAGCTCTGCAGCGGCGTCCCCGCCGCTGCTGGACCCGCCGCGAGGAATCCCGCGGGAGGCGAAACGACGCGCCGACCGCGATGCGGCAAGCGCGTGCGAGCCCCCCTGTGGGGGCCCGCCGAGCAAACTCGGCTGGGGCCCCACCTCCTCTGGCGTGGGTGGGTGGGACCCCAAAATGCAAGCGGCTCCTCGGAGCCTTGAGAAACACGGCAGCGGGAGAGGACAAGAGCAGAGAGGAGGCTGCGAGGCGGGAGGAAACCCACTGTTCTCACGAACGATCACGTTTCCTCCTGTACTCTCCGCCTCAAGGCCCCCCGGCGGATCGGGCTCGCCTGGGCCTGAAGGCCCTGAGCCCTCAGGCCGCCTCCGACAAACCTCCTCTCCCTCCTCAAGCTGCCTCGAAGCTCCTCCTCCTCCTCCTCGCCTCTTTACCTCCTGATGATGGCGAGGAGGACGAGCGCCCTTTTTTGGCACCAAGGCGCCTGCGGTCCACTCCGCAGGCACGAGCTCTGCAGCGGCGTCCCCGCCGCTGCTGGACCTCCCTCGTGCTATCCTGGCGGCCCGCGCCGCCCCCTCTGGTGCGTCCTGCACCGGCTCTCTTCCTGGCGCGCCGCTGGGCCCACCTCGGGGGCCCCCGCGCGCACTGGCGGGGGGGCCTGGCCCCGCGCAGCCCAGCACTCCTGGCTATGCCTAGCGCCGCGCTGCCAGCCTCGAAACTCCCCTGCGCTCTCAGCACAGGCCTGATCGGCCACTGCTACCCGCGCGCTCTGAGCCTCCGGCCAACGCGACTGCGCAACCTCTCAAACCATCGTGATGTCGGCGGCCGCCATGCTGCTGGCGACCCCCTCTGCCATGCCGCGCGCCTCCCACAGGTACCCCTGGAAGGCGTCGCTGTTCCACCTGCCCCAGCGTTGCGCCGGAGCGATATCCTTGAATGCCGCGTACAGCGCCGACGCTCCCCCGATCCTCAGGCTGTGCGAGCCCAGGTCGTTCGGGCCCATGCCCTCCGCCACCGCCGACTGCATCACCACGCGCTGGACGTCAGCACGCGTCACCAAGCGCATGTCGTCGAAAGCGAACAGGGGGTCGCACATCTGCGCGCCCGAGAACCTCTCGTTGGCCCAACCAGCGTAGATCTCGAGCGCCTCCACCACGCAGATGTGCTCAGCTCGATCTGAATCTTCCTTGACCACGATGCGAAAGCGGTTGCGCCACTCACCCCTGTTGTACTGATCGGTCTTGCTGGCCCCGATCTTGATGACGACCTCGTTCGCCTCGCCCCACGCGCGGGTCGGCTCGCCACTCGCCTTCGGGGTGACGTCAGCTCCCCGAAGGCCCTTGTTGCCCATGTAGCCGTTCTGATCGTTCAAGACGTACTCGCTGGCCCTCAGGAGGAAGAAATAGCCCGTGGCCACCGAAGCCCACAGAGCTGCGCCCTCTCTCGACCTCTCTGGCTGCAGCTTCCGTCTGATCCACCTCATCATGCGGGGAGTGACTGGCTTCTTGCGCTTGGTGCCGCCATCCCTCCTTCTGAGCCCGTCGATCGCCATCCAGAGCCTGCCAGAGCCTTCCGTGATGTCGCCCATGCCGAGCGCGAGGTGCTGGGCTCGGACCGAGCTCAGGTACTGCTTGATGGTGCCCGCCTTCTTGCAGCAGCGGCGCGCTAAGTGGATGACGAACTCCAGCAGCAGCTCCTCCTGATTCCTTCTACTCTCTGGCGCGATCTCGCGAAGCGGGCTGATTCCCCTCGTGCGGCAGAAGAGAGTCCACCACCTCCAGCCAATGCTGTACGACTTGATCGTGGAGCTAGCCAGCTTGCCGAGAATGAGCTCGAGTTTGGCCTTCTCCCAGTCCTCGCGCGTCTTGAGGTCCGTCAGGGCGAGGTCATCCGGGCGGGCGCTCGCTCGGACGGCTTCTTGTCCAAGGAGATTGGGCGGCTTGTTCTCGTACGGGCCGCGGGCCTTCTTGCTGCCTCTCTTGCCCCTATGCGAGGTGGCCCCCGCTCTGCGGTCGTGCTCCTCGCCTGCGCCCATGGCTGCCATGGCCCAGTCGAGCCACCCTCCTCTCTGCTCGGGGTAGCTCCACCTCCTCACCAGCGCCTCAAGCTCCTCTTCAGCCTGCGCCCGCTCGAGACACCCGCTCCTGCGGTCGTCTCCTCCACTGCTGCCGCGCCTGCGGTCCCCACCTCGATCGCGACGGCGGCCTGGGCCATGCGTGGCCCCCCGTGCTATGGCCTCGAGGTGGGTGCGAACGCCTCTCTCGCCCGGGCCCGCACTGCCAGAGCTCCGCCTGTCCGCTAGGTAGCGCGCCACCGCGCGCGGGTTGATCTCAACGTCCCCGCCGGGCAGCGGCGCGTAGGCCGGGCGCCCCCCCGCCTCAGCCTGCCGCGATGCGTGGAGCGGCGGGGGGCTCGGCGCCGATAGCCCAGGCGATAGGGAGCGCTCAGACCTAGGCAGCCCCCGGCTGAGGCCCTCCCGTGGCGCCCCTATCCTCTGCCACGCCTCGCTCCTCCTGGCCACCCCCGCCGCGTCGCCCTCATCGCGCTTGATCTGGATGGCCCGGGGGCCCTCAGCGCCGCCATCCTGGCTTCGCTGCTCGCGCCCGCGTCGGCCTCCACCGACTCTGCCTGCAGCTCCGTGTCGACAGAGCTCGCAGCATCATCATCGCCTCCCTCGTCCTCCGGGGTGGCACTGCGCCAGGGCGGGCTGCGGGGGACTGTTCTCTCTCTTGGTGACGGCGTCGGCAAAGGCTCCCTCGCGCGGGCGCGCGGCACGCCGATGCCCCGCGTAGGCCGGGGGGGGGCTGAGCTAGCCCTCCTTGCCGGGCTCGCTGGGCGTCTCCTCTCCTCCGACGACCTAGACCGCTCCTGACACTCGGGCGCGGCCGTTCCGCCGTGCCTTTCCTCGAGCACCTGGGGGCGCAACTCCTGAGCCCGTGCTAGGGCGTGCGCTGCATGATCCAAAAGGCGGCGGTACTCCGCGCTCTTCTCGATGGTGCGCCGGCCCTCCACGCGGCCCGCCAGCTCCTTGAACCTGCGACCTGCCGCCTCGGGGCACCCCCTCGGCCGCCCCCGCCGCTCATCTCCTGCCTTGACGACGAAGCTGCAGCCGTCTTCGAACCCTCATCCTCAGACTTCGCTTCCTCTTTCACCTCAGTTGGCAGCATCCTCGCAGCGAGCTTGATGCGCGGCTCGTTCTTGCGGGCCTCCGCCTCTGCGTCCCTCTTCCTCCTCCTCAGCTCACGTGGCGAGGGGGGTGGGCACTCAGGTGACGGCTCCTCCTCTTCAACATCATCGTGGAGCGCCGCCAGCACCCTAGCCCGACCCTCCACCACCGCGCCATCCAGCGCAGGTCTCATATTTTTCTTATTCTTCTTGCGGCTCCCGCCGCCTCCTCCACCTCCTTCTCCTGGCTGCTGCTCTCCCTCGCGGCCGTGAGGCGCCTTCTCGCAGTACTTGTAGTGCGTGACGCCTCCCGCAGCCCAGTTCTGCTCGTGGTGGCGACCCCCGCACTTGTCGCAGCAGCGGCCCGGCTTCCATAGCCTTCCAGGGTCGCTGTGCTCCAGGTAGGGGCATCCCGGGTTGAGGCAGGGGGCCAGATCCCTGACCTGCCTCCCTTCCCGGGCTGGAGCTTGGGCGGGCCCCGCTCCCGCCGCGCCGGCCGCAATCGCGCCGCCCAGGGTAGTGGCCTCCCGGCCCTGGGGGGTCCAACCTCCCCACCTCTCGTCGTCGGAGACTGTTTCGGCGTGCCTGCCCGGCCCGCTCGGAGGGATCAGATCGCCAAGCTGGGCGTCGCTGGGTAACGACCTGAGCGGCAGCGGCACCGCTCAGGCCGCTGCCATAGCCGCACTCTCTGCCTCAGCTGCCCTCTGCGCCGCCAGCGCCCGATCCCGTGCCATCGAGATGGGGTAGACCCTATGACACATCGGGCAGCCCACATCTCGACCCTCGCCTTGCACGCCGCAGTACTCGCACCACTCGTGTCTGGCGCTAGGGTCACCTCCTGGGAAGGGCACGGGTGGCGGCTCGTCACCCCCCCAGATTGTCCTCTGCATCGCCAGTGGCGGCGACCTGCCGCGAGGGGGGGAGCGTGACGGCAGTCCCCCTCCCACAGCCTCCTTGGGTGCTGGCAGCGCCCATCCCGGCTGCGGTTCCATCGGTGGCGGCGTGGCCTGCGCCTCCTCGCCTGCTGCCTGGGCTCCAGGCCCTCCGCTGCCGCCCGCCTCCTCAGGTCGCAGACCCGCCTGCGCTGCGCGTGGGGGTGCTTTCACCACCGCGTGCTGCTGCTCCTCCCAAGTGGGGGGCAGGCGGCCGCCCGGCGCCGCCTTGGGCGGGGGGTGCCTCAATGCCTCCTCTCCTGCGGCATGGGCTCCGGGACCGCCGCTGCCGCTCGCCTCTCCCATGGGCGCGAGGAGCCTCGATGCCTCCTCCCCTGCTGCCTGACACCGCTGCCACCCGCCTCCTCGCAGGCCGGTGGGCGGTAGCCTGCCTCTCTCTGCATCTTCTGGAGGTCCTCATGTTGGGCCTGACAGTAGGGCACATGGGCTTCGCCATCCGTATTACGGCACGTCCGACAGCAGTACCAGCCCCAGCCCTGGTCGAGGCGAGCGCAGCTCCTCCCGCACCCATTCCAGCACTGGGGTCCTCCGTCCGGGTCACGCCCGGCACGCAGGGAAAGCACGTCTGGGTACGGGTCGTCGAGTAAACTCTGCGCCCGCCTCTGGCCCAGCCCGCTGTCCTCGTCTGGGAGCATGCCGCACTTGGTGGGTAGCCTCTCCTTTCTGAGCGCTGCCGCCCGGCCTCCTGGGTCGCTAGGGCACTCACGGCATGCGCGCAGCCACGTCTGCAACCGCTCCCACTGCGCATCCTCTCTTGCTAGCGAGCAAACCTCCGTCTTGCCAACGTCCTGTTGCTGCTGGGAGCTCTCCAGCTGGAACAGCGCCTCCTCGATCATGGCGTCCGCAAGCTGGGAGGTAGCTGCTCTGATGCCCCAGGCCACGAGGTCGCTGGTCTCGGTGTCCTCCTCAACTGCCCGCCGAAAGATCGCCGGTGCGCATCCTGTGAGCTTCCAAATCTCCTCGCCTCCCAGCTGCCAGACTCCTGGGAGCAGGCGCCGAGCATCATGGAAGAAGATGCGGTCTCCAGTCCCCTCTGCCAGCGCCGCGCTCCTAATGCTCGGCGACGGACCCTCTGACGAATACACCAGCTCCTTGGCGTTTCCTCCTCTGGGGTGCCAGCGGCCGCAGGGTCGCGCGCCGTCGGGGCCCCCCCGCTTGGGAATACGCGGGTCCAGGACCAGCTCGCCATCCTCGCTGCTGAGTCTGATGGCGCCCTGGCTGAGCTTGCCGACGCACGACCTGACGCTCTGCGGCTCCACGGACTCCTGGCCCAAGCTCATCGCCCCCCCTCCGCCTTGGACCGCCGAGACCACCCTGCGCTGCTTCGCGATCGGGTCGCCCAGTCTCGAGCAGCACACCCCCACCTCCTCCCAGCTGTAGCCTGCGCCCCTCAGCCTCCGCAACGCAGGGCCTAGGTCAGCGGGGCCTGGCGCGTCCGCAGTAGCGACCCCCGCCTTCACCTGCGCAACGAACTCCGCCCAGCGCCTCGCCTCCTCGCCGCCGTCGTTGGTCAGGCTGGCTGCCGCCGCGTCTGCGTGCCCCGGGCCTCTGGCGTTCCATTCTGCCGCGCCTGGGGGCCACGCGGTGTGCCCCGCCCCTGGGGCTCCGGGAGCCGCGAGCATCCAAACGCCTGCGCCCCGGCGGGCCCCCGTTTTGCACAAGGCACCCGTGGCACCTCGCCACTCGACGAGAGTCACCGCCCGCCCCGGTCTCATCTGGAGGGTCCGCGGACGGTGAGGCTCGCGTCGAGCCACAGCCAGCTGCTTCGCGACCCTGGCGTCTGCATCACTCTGGCCCTCCCAGACCAGCGCCCGATGGAGCCAGCCCCGCTCGAGGTGCTCGGCCCAGCTGCCACGCAAGTCGACGACTTCCAGACCCCTCGACCTGGCCAACTCCACCGCCTCCTCGTCCTCGACCCTGGAGAAGGTGTCTGCGGTGACGTTGCGGTACGTGCGGAAGTAGGCGCTCTCGACCTCATAGCCGTAGACCGCCTCGAGGCACGTGGCCACCGTAATCAGGAAGCTGGCGTGCCGGCTCTTCGCCCTGCGGTTCTGGAGCCAACAGTGCACGTTGTAGTTGTCCCCGCCGTACATCACCACCCCGCGTTCCCACCAGCCTTCCACTCCTGCTTTGGCTGCGAACGTCACGAGGTTCATGAACTCGGCGATCGCGATGATGGCCTCCTCATCCTCCTCTACGCCTACCGCCTCCCACAACGCCTGCGTGAAGTCAGGCACAGCGTGGAAGGCGCACTTGGCGTTGACCCAGTCGACCGTGGCGACCCTCTGCGGGGTGGCGTCGCCAGTGACCCATATCACGCGACACTGCCAACAAGGGAGCGCCAACTTCTCATTGATGGAGAGGGCGCCAGGCAGCGCGCCCGCGAAGCGTGAGCTCCACTTCGTCCTATCCGCTGCCAGGACGCGCGCCACCTCTGTGGCCTGCCAGAAGTCCGTCCACGCCAAGTGCCCCTGCTGATCATCGCCCCTGGGACCTGCGAGCCTCCTCGGGCGACCCCGCATGAGCGCGTCCGTAGCGCTCACGAGGCAACGCACGCCTGGCATGACGAGGCACCAGTACTGCTGGTTGCCCCGATCGATCTCCAAGAAGTTCCAGGGTGTGGTCTGATGTCCGTAGTCCAGCGTAGGGTCCGCCAGTAGATAGGCCGCCTTCTCGATCTTCGGCTCCGGCATCTCAATCGTGCCTTCGCGGGTGTGATAGAGGAGGCCCCAGCATATCTTCGACGTCTCCCAGCCACCCTCCTCGAGGACCTTCTCCTCGTTGATGGCCTCGTCGCCGAGGCGCGCCCTTATCCCTTCGAGCGCCGCGTCGCTGCTCTGAGCCGCTCTCGCGCCGATGTCGGGCTCGACGAGCACCTGATCGTCAAGGAGGAACGAGCTGTGAAAGGGGGCGCTGTCATCCCACCTCGCATCGGCAGGGCGGTAGGCTGCATGGTAGCACTTCGCCACCCGTGCCCATATCATCCACTCGCCCGGGCTGCCCGTCCAGCCGAACGTGAGGACCATGTAGACCGCCGTGATCAGGGCTGCGACACCCCACTTTCCTCCCTCAAGGTCCGCGCCGAAGATGCACGCATCCATCTCGTGCATCACCACCCACCTGAAGGCGTCCTTGACATCCTTCTTGGCCAGCACAATGTCCACGCCCGGCATGCGCGCCTTCCGCCACATGATGATACGGGCGAGGTCCTCATGCCGCGGCTGGTCCGCTGGAGGGTGGTCCTCCTTGGGGCAGCTCTGGTTGGGGACCGTCCCGTCCCAAATGAGGCGGCCCTTGTCGCTCATGGTGCGGTCTGGGTTCTGCTTGGGCGCCCTCGCCATGGGCGCGCTCGCAACCTTGCTGAGTAGGTGCTCGTGGACGTTGGTGCACAGCAGGACGCGGCCCTGCGCCGCATCCTCCCGGAGGGCGTGCATCACTTCATCAAGGTGATCCTTCGCACTGGGGTGGGGCAACGCCTTGAGGCGCGCCGGTGCCCCTCTGAACCTCGTCCTAGCCCCCTCCTTGGCCACCTTCCGCGCATATCCCAGCAGCGCGCCTTCTACTAGCGGCTCCAAATTCTTGTCGAAGATGCCCCTCAGGCGGTAGCCATGCCCCTCCCACCAGACCCCCCTTAGGGCGACAATCGCCTTCTCAAGCGACCCCGCCTCCTCCAGCACCGCGTCTCCCAGCCTAACCACCTCCTTGACCTGGCCCTCCTCATAGTCCTGGTGGTCTTGCAAAAAACCGTAGTAGGCCCTAGCCGCCGCGTCCTCCGGTCCACTCTTCGAGTCGCACTCGATGATGACCTCCCCCGCCTTCGTTGACTCCTCAGTCCTGCCACCAAGCGCCTCTTCATCACCGTGCTGATCTGAACCCCCCCCGTCGTGCTCAACTCCACCTGCTTGACGATCTCGTCGCGCCCGCTGCATGACCGTTCTGGCTACCAGGTCGGCCATCTCTTGCGAGTACGTCGCGCTGCGCTTGGTGACTGCCTTGCCCTCTACCAAGTCATGCACATGGTCCCCGCTGCAGCGGAGATTCAGGGCCTTGGCGACGTCCTCTGAGGTCGACACGATGCGGGTGGGCTTGAGATGAAGCCCACCTGCCGCGCTCCGAAGGTTGAGCGCGCACTGATCGAGGCGGACCTGGTGCCACGCAGGGTCGGCGAGGGTCGGGGCGAGCAGGCGCCACGCTGCTGAGAGCCACGGGTTCTCCTCCGAGCAGCCCCGCCCCTTGGCGGCTCGCTCGGCCATGATCCTCTTGGCTAGTGCGAGAAACACTGCCCCCTCCTTCTTAACCTTGGACAGGTCGACCCCTCGCGATCCGTTGAGAGCAACAAACGCACAGAAGGCGGTGCAAGGCCAGCTAGCCCACGTCTCGCGCGGGTCGTAGAGCTGGATAAGGCCCAGGAGAAGCTTCCTATCCCTCCTGCGGCGCAAGTCCTGGCCGTGCTGGAATCCGATCTTGATGGCGCGGAGATGCGAGCCTCCCCTGCGAAGATCTCCAGGAAGTCAAGCCGGCGACCTCGCTGCGGCAGGAGTGCTGCCTGCGCGCCGAGCCAGATGCGGATCTCCTCCTCCGACGGGTCCGAGTTCATCTCCCCGACCTTCTCGCCTCCTTGGCCCTCGTCCTCCTCAACCTCTCCTGCCGCCGCCTTCTCCAAAAAGAGCGCGGAGTTGGCCAGCGCCTCGTCGCTCAAGAGGCCCACCAAGAAGCCCGAGGCAGGGCGCCTCGTGGCTTCAAGGCCCGCGGCCTCTGCGCAGCGCTGGCACGCCAACGCGCCTGGGCGCGCGGGTGGGGAGCGCGTGGTGAGCGCTAACTCTAGCAGCGCCTCCCAGCCCAGAGCGGGCAACTCCTGCACGTCAACTCCTGCTCCGTAGAGTTGTCCCATGACGCCCACTCCCGGTGGGACAAGGACCCGCGCGTGGCCCTTGTGCACGAGCACCCACAGGATATCCTCCTCCCGTCTCGTGAACTCGGCACCGATGATGAATTCGACCGCGACCCTGCCATAATAGTCCACCCTCACCGCGCCCAGCGCCTTCGTGCGCAGGAGGTCGGGCGGCAGGGCCGCGCGCATGCGGTAGTCCTTGTCATGGTCTCGGTGCGTGAGGTCGTGGCAGAAGATGCGGAGGTCTGCCTCCGCCTGCGTCAGAAGGCCCGGGACCTCGCCCAAGGCACCTTCAGCAATCGGCGCGGCTTGCAGCATCTCCTTTCGGAGGCTCAAACTCTCCTCCTGAACGGCTATCGCCGATGGCCACTCGCACTCCTGCGGCGAGGCCTCGCGAATCATGTGCGCGGCCATCACGTTGATGATAGCGCACTCCCTGAGCTCGACTTCCGGGGGCTCCTTGCTCGAGTGCTGCAAGACATCCGACACCTCGACCGTCTCGGGATCCAAAGCCAGCTTGTCGCGATAGTCGAGCATCACCCACTCGCTGCCTGCCAACATGAGCGTGCCTTTCCCTGGCTCGTCGTCCTCGCCCCACGTGATGGGGCCTACGATGGCCTGGCGAGTGGTGATCTCACCTGCCTTCCCCCGCCCGTAATGCTGCTGCATGAACGCGTCCGCCGCCTCCGCGAGCTCAGGGCACCCGTAGTCCACCGCGTGCGCGGCGAGGGCCTCCACGTCGTACTCTTCATTCGCTTCCTTGGCTGCTCGGACTCGATTCCGAAGATAACAGCCCAGCAGGCCAGTCTCGGCCGCGATGTGCGCCAGCGTAGGGTCGGTGTCGATCTCGTGCATCACCTCCTTGCGCCTGGCCAACTCAGGGGTAAAATCAGGCAGGTGGGCCCGCTGCTGCTTGGCCTGATGATGGTTGCCAAGCCAGCGGGCATCAGGACCCTGCATGGTGACACGCAGGTGCTCCTCCAGCTCCGTCGGATTGAAATCCTCGAGCTCCTGCGGTGCTTCCACCCAGCCCGACGGCGGGGGCACTGCGCTCTCCGCCCTGTCCTTGGCTACCCCCGCGGCCGGCGCTGCTCGGCTGTCACTCTCCTCTACCTCCTGGTCCTGGCCGACGTTGGGGTCGATGCTGCCGCCTCTCCGGCCGTCGACGCCTTTGCCGCTGCCCTTCCCGCCGTCGGCCGCTTTGCCGCCGCCTGCCGGAGCGGGCGACTGTGTGCCCGCGTCGCCAGCCCTCTTGGACGCATCCTCAGCCTCCTGTGCCTGCCTGAGCGCCTCGATCTTCTCGTTCGCACCCTCGTGCGTGCCCACCTTGGGGCCTCCCTTGGGGGCCCCCCGCTTGATCAGCTGCATCTGCACGGAGCGGTCCAGCAGGCCGACCTTGCCGATCGGCATGTGCGAGTGCGGGCGCGAGGAGTTGTGGCACCCCTTCCAGCTGGAGTTGTCCCAGCAGATGATGCGGCCGCTCGCTGGAGACTTGGGGCGGTGGTCGAGACTGCGGCCGTACTCCTTGCGCGAGAGAGCATGCCCGAGCAAACCCGCGCCTCCGCGACCTCCCGCGGCCTCTCCCGCCGCCCCCCCTGCGTCGGAGCCCCCTGAACCCGCCTTGCCCGCTTTGGGCCCGGACCTGGGCTGGATGGGCTGCGGAGGGGGGACCGCATTAGAGCGGAAGGCTGCCTGCCACTGCGACCTCGCCAGCTTGTTGTGGTGCCTGACCATGATGTCCGTCATGAAATACTGGTCGGGCTCGTCCAAGAAGTAGGTGCGCGGCATGCGCAACCACGGTCGCGGGCCCTCGCTGCTGGTGGGGGACGTGCGCACGAACTTGATGCGGTCCCAGGTCGGGTTCTCATCGCCCATAAGCTCCAGCATGCGCGCCCTCTTCATCCGCAGCTCCTCGCACCAGCGGCCGCGCAGCTCCACCCAGATACCAAAGATGACGTTGGGGGGCCAGGCATACTCCGCCTAATCGTTAAGGCTGAGCAGGTGCTCGGCGGCCTTGATCTGCTGGTCGTGTTGCTCCTGGCCGTAGAAGCAGGCCCACGCCCACGACTCGCGCTTGGCGTCCTGGAACCAGTGCTGAGGGGTGGACGCGCGCCTCGGACGCGTCTCTAACTTGTAGTCCTTCGGGGGCACGTAACCGTCCATGTCCGCCTCCGTCGCCCTCGGAAAGTTCGCGCAGCTGAGGCAGTAGTCCGGCAGGTGCAGGTGATCGCGCCCCGCGTGCTGGAACGCCGCGAAGCCGTGCGCGATACTATTGGTGATTTTGGCGGGGAACTTGATGGACCTGAAGAGTGGCCTTGAGTTCTGACCCACGGACCTCAACGCGCGGAAAGCATCCTTGCCGAGCAGTCCTGGGCACAGCGTGACCGCGTAGTAGTCGCGCCCCCTGGCCGTGAATACTAGCTGCTCCTCCGCGCGCCCAATGCTGGTCAGCGTGCCCTTGGCTGCGCCGCCTGCCTCCATTGCGTGCTTGTTGGCTCTTCCCAGCTCGCGCACGAGGTTCTGCAGGCCGATGCCGACCTCGGACTCCGCCGCGGGCGCTGCCAGCACCTTCTCCTCCTGCGGCAGGGGGGCGCACCAGCGCGCCACTCCCTAAGGCGAGTCGCCATTTCCACAAAGGAGGGCGACGTGGGCGGTGGAGCCGTCCAGGGTGTAGTCGAGCTGGCTCCCCCAGATCCGTAGAACGCGCTCGGGTTGAAACCGGGCCGCGCCTCCGGCCGCGGTGGCGGCCTCTGCCCGAAGCCGAGGAAACCCAGCCCCGGCGGAGGCAGAGTCGGGCCCGCCTGGCCTTCGGGAGGGACCCGTGCAGAGGCCGCCGGCCTCGAGCCTCCTCCTGCCGCCTCGTAACCATCATGCGGAGCGTGGGCTGGAGGGGGGACGTGGCGGCCCGTCCGCTGCTCCTGGGCGCGGGCTGCCCTCACCACCTTCCAACTCTCGACTCCAGAGATCGCGGCGCCCTCGAGGAAGACTGACGCCGACCTCGCTGACTCCCCCCTGCAGCGTGTCCGCCGCCTCGATCAGCTCCGCCGGCAGCTCGTGCTTGCCCATCCCGCTCTCCGCCGAGATGACTCCTCTGGCTGCGCTGTCTGTGAGGCCGTCGGCGCGCTTGGTGAGGTAGGCCGCAACGAGGGTTAACCTCGGGTCCTGGCACTTCTGCTCCTCGTCCTGTGCCTGGGCTCTGCGCAGCTTTGCGTCGAAATCGTCGTGGGTATCCTGACGAGTAGGGGTGGTGCTGCGACTTCGCGACCGAGCCCGCTTGGCCATGAGGTGCCGACTGCGGTCCTTGCTCAAGGCGAGGGCTGATGCAGGGCTCAAGGAGTCGCCGCGGTAGTTCGTGCCGTCCCCGTGGTCCGACAGGCGTAGCGCTGCGCCAGACCGCCAGCAGATCGCGGGCGGCTGCGCTTCCACGAACTCGTCGAGCAGCTCGGGCCTGGGAGGGGCGAGGGCCCCATCCGAGACAGAGAAGGTCAGCCCCGAGCCCATCGCCTCCACGTCCGTGCGAGGGTCGTCGCTCTTGCCGTTCTTCGTCGGGCCGATAAAGCGGGCGGGGAAGCTGTAGTATGCGTCCCACTCCGATCCCTCTGATGCCAGAGGGTCGCGAACATGGAAAAGCCAGACCACGCCCGCCTCGGCCTTGGCTGGGCTGCCCTTGCGGCTGGCGGCCGTCGGCGCGCGACGAGCCACACGCTCCTCACTCCTCCTCTCTGGCCTCGCACCTCCTGGGCGCGAATCGCCGCCCTCGCCGCCTCGATGGGGAGTTGCGGACCGGCTCCGCCAGCCCACCGCGCGATCAGCCGCGTGAGCCGTGCACGGCGGGAAGCCGTCCTTCTCAACCACATGGGCGCGGTGGCACTGTGAGCGCGCACGCTTCCGCCGAGCTGCCTGGCTCTCGTAGGTGCCCGCGCGGTGCACGCACGCGCGGAAAGTCCAAGTGCCGGCCTCCTCCTGCAGGTCGCGGGCGTCCGAGATAGCAGCGTCCTCCACCAAGAGGAAAACTGGACTCTGCCTGGCAGTGCCCCTGCAGCAATGAGCGCTCATGACCTGCGTGCTGCCATCGGCGAGGTAGGCCACCTGGCCAGCCTGGCAGACGTCAACGCTGGGCTCCGACTCCGTCTCCGAGTTGGGGTCCATCTCCTCCGCCTTGCTGGCGGGGTGCCCCAGCTTGGGGCGCCTCATCCTCTTTCGGGCACAGCACCTGAGTAGTCGCCCCATTGCCTTTCCTACGCCTCGGCCCGCCCAGGCACAGCAGAGCCCCCCGCCTGCGCGGGCCCGGCCCGCGGGGGAGAGCTTGGCCAGATCCGCCACGTTGATCGGGGAGCTGTGGGGCACGACGCACGACGAGCAGATATGCACCATCGCCTTGTCCCCAGTGGGAAGCGCACACGGAGTAGTGGCGCACAGGTGGGCCATCCCGATGCCGTCGTCGTCGCGGGTAGCCTCCAGGTCCGCCTTCAGGTGCCGATGCGAACTCCCCTTCACCTCCCGGAACTTGTAGACGTGCCCATGGCGAGTGAGCCTGCCACCCTTAAGTGGGCCCTGTTCAAGTCTAGCCACGGAGCCTCCCGAACGGACGATGAGGTCATCGGGCATCATCTTCTCCGCCCCTCCTCCTCGGCCTCGGACTTCGGTCTTGATGTAGTGTTCGCCAATCTCGAGGGCCTCGGCGCTGCCATACCTGGTGAGCGCTGCGGCTGTGTTGCCGTCAAGCGCTAGCTTCACGTCGTGCCCTGACTTGCTGCCCTGCGCGAAACCTCTCATCGTGGAGAACAGCAGTGTCAGGTATCTCCATGCCGTGCCCACGAACCAGATCACAACGCCTACGGTGGAGCCCAGCACGGTGCCGACCGCGATCACAACCATGGCTATAGCAGCCCACTGCAGCCTGGCTCAATAAGCGCCGAGCATGTAGCGGCCCATGGAGTCCACCAGTCCCATGATGAAGGCGATGAGTTGGTGGAGGAGGGCGCCCAAAGCATAGCCCGTCCTCTCTCCCAGCCACTTCAGTGCAGCCTCGACTCCTGCGCTAACTCTCTCCCTGGAGAAGAGCGGCAGCTTCGGCTCGGCGTCGAGGGGGGGGGCGTCTGGCTGCGGCGGTGCCTTGCCGTCCCCAGTGGCGTTGACGACGCCGCCCGACCTCGGCGGGGGCGGGGGAGGGCTCTCCTCTGCGGTTCGCGCCTCCTCAGCCTGGCTCTCCCGCCTGACCTCATCCCGGGTCGGAGCCAGCCTCCTGGGCCTCCGTCTCCTCCTCCGCCAAGGAGCGCCTGGGAGGGGGCTCCGGCCTCGCCTGGTCTCTCCCGCTGCTCCCGGCAGAGCGCTCGTCCAGACCGGCCATGGCTGGCGGCGGGTCCGTGACCAAGGGCTCGTTCGGGGCAGGGAGCGCCGCTGATGGGGGTGGCCTGACCGGCGCCCCCACCGCTAGCAGCTCGTCACTGTCCGTGGCACTGCAGCTGGCTCCGCGCGTCTCCTCCGGCGAAGCCTGCTGTTCATCAGGGGCGTCCTCCTCATCGGGGTGCGCCCGTTCATGGCCTCCTTGCTCGGGGCTCGCCATGGTGGCCGTCGCGTGCACAGTCGCGTACCAGCTCACGCCGAACGACGAGTCCAGCCAGGTGACCAGCGCCCCGACAGCCAGCGCAAGCGTGCACTCAATGCTGTGGAGCGCCCTCATGCCTCCCCGCCGCTGCGCCTGACCAAGCGCGTCGCCGAGGATGGATCCGCAGGCCTCACCCTGCTGCGGGCCGCGGGGCTCCCCTCCGGAGCCCCCGCCTGCACTGGAGGGGGGACCTGGCCCAGCCACTACCCAGCACTCCTCAGAGTGCCCGTGCTATGGCCTCGCCCGCCCACCCCAAAATGCAAGCGGCTCCTCGGAGCCTTGAGAAACACGGCAGCGGGAGAGGACAAGAGCAGAGAGGAGGCTGCGAGGCGGGAGGAAACCCACTGTTCCCACGAACGATCACTTCGGCGGGGCGACCAAAACCAGCCGCGCGCGGCAAACTTCGCACCCCCCTCCTTTCCTTCCCCAGCTTTTCGTCCGACCCGAGCGAGGCGGGTAGTCCTCCTCCCCCCCTGTCGCCGTCGTCGCCGCCGTCCCCCGCCCTGCCTGCGCCCGTTTCCAGCGGCCGCTCTCTCCGTCGCTCGGGCCTCCTCCTCCTCCTCCTCCTCCTCCTCCTCCTCCTCCTCCTCCTCCTCCTCCTCCTCCTCTTCCCTCTCCTCCTTCTCCTCCCTTCCCCTCCTCTCTCCCCCTCCCCCCTGGCGCGCGTGATTTTAAGAATTATCCTGGCGAAGGACCCAACCAGATGCACTTGTGAGTGCCGCGTTGTGGGTGCCGCTCTCGGTGTAGCTCCCCATGGGGTCACGATCCTCGTGAGGGGTGTGCCGAAATGGGCGGGGGGGCGCATGCGGACCCTGCCGCTGGGGCCTTCGGTGGAGCTCCCCATGGGGCCACGATCCTCGTGATGGGGTGTGCTGAAATGAGGCGGGGGGGGCGCATGCGGACCCTGTCGCTGGGGCCTTCGGTGGAGCTCCCCATGGGGCCACGATCCTCGTGATGGGGTGTGCTGAAATGAGGCGGGGGGGCGCATGCGGACCCCGCCGCTGGGGCCTTCAGTGGAGCTAGATCTGGGGCCACGATCCTCGTGAGGGGTGTGCCAAAACGGGCGGGGGGAACGCATGCTGACCCCGCCGCTGGGGCCTTCGGTGGGGCTCCCTATCGGGCCACGATCCTTGTGAGGGGCGTGCCGGAATCGGCGGGGGGACGCATGCGGGCCCTGCCGCTGGGGCCTTCGGTCCTCGTGATGGGTGCGCCGAAATGGGCGGGGGGGACGCATGCGGACCCCGCCGCTGGGGCCTTCGGCGGAGCTCCCTATGAGGCCACGATCTTCGTGAGGGGTGTGCCGACATGTGCGGGGGGGGGGGGGGGGGCGCATGCGGACCCTGCCGTTGGGGCCTTGAGCTCCCTATGGGGCCACGAACCTCGCGAGGGATGTGCCGAAATGGGCGGGGGGGCGCATGCGGACCCTGCCACTGGGGCCTTCGGTGGAGCTCCCCATGGAGCCACGATCCTCATGAGGGGTGTGCCGACATGAACGGGGGGACGCATGCGGACCCCGCTGCTGGGACCTTCGGCGGAGCTACCTATGGGCCCACGATCCTCGTGAGGGGCGTGCCGAAAAATAAGCGGGGGGACGCATGCGAGCCCTGCCGCTGGGCCCTTCGGTGGGGCTATCCACGCAGCCACGATCCTCGTGAGAGGCGTGCCGAAATGAACGGGGGGACGCACGCGAACCCCGCCGCTGGGGCCACGATCCTCGTGAGGGGTGTGCAGGAATGTGCGGGGGGGGGGGGCGCATGCGGACCCTGCCGTTGGGGCCTTCGGTGGAGCTCCCCATGGGGCCACAATCCTCGCGGGGGGCGTGCCGAAATGGGCGGGGCGGCGCATGCGGGCCCTGTCGCTGGGGCCTTCGGTGGATCTCCCTATGGAGCAACGATCCTCGTGAGGGGTGGGCCGAAATGGGCGGGGGGACGCATGCGGACCCCGCCGCTGGGACCTTCGGTGGAGCTCCCTATGGAGCCACGATCCTCATGAGGGGTGTGCGGACATGAACGGGGGGACGCATGCTGACCCCGCCGCTGGGGCATTTGGCTGAGCTCCCCATGAGGCCACGATCCTCATCAGAGGTGTGCTGAAATGAGCGGGCGGCGCATGCGAGCCACGCCGCTGGGGCCTTCGGCTGAGCTCCCTATGGGGCCACGATCCTCGTGAGGGGTGGGCCGAAATGTGCGGGGGGTGCGCATGCGGACCATGCCGCTGGGGCTTTCGGCTGAGCTCCCTATGGGGCCACGATCCTCGTGAGGGGTGTGCCGACATGTGCGGGGGGGGCGCATGCGGACCATGCCGCTGGGGCCTTCGGCTGAGCTCCCTATGGGGCCACGATCCTCGTGAGGGGTATGCCGAAATGAGCAGGGGTGCGCATGCGGACCCTGCCGTTGGGGCCTTCGGTGGAGCTCCCAATGGGGCCACGATCCTCGTGAGGGGTGTGCCGACATGTGCGGGGGGTGCGCATGCGGACCATGCCGCTGGGGCTTTTGGCTGAGCTCCCTATGGGGCCACGATCCTCGTGAGGGGTGTGCCGACATGTGCGGGGGGGGCGCATGCGGACCATGCCGCTTGGGCCTTCGGCTGAGCTCCCTATGGGGCTACGATCCTCGTGAGGGGTATACCGAAATGGGCAGGGGGACGCATGCGGGCCACGCCGCTAGGGCCCTCGGTGGAGCTCCCAATGGGGCCATGATCCTCGTGAGGGGTGGGCCGAAATGGGCGGGGGGACGCATGCGCTGGGGCCTTCGGTTGAGCTCCCTATGTGGCCACGATCCTCGTGAGGAGCGTGCCGAACTGGGCGGGGGGGGACATGCAGGGTGTGCCGAACTTGGCGGTGGTGCGCATGCAGACCCCGCCGCTGCGGCCCTCGGCTGAGCTCCCTATGTGGCCACGATCCTCGTGAGGGGTGTGCCGAACTGTGCGGGGGAGCACATGTGGGGTGTGCTGAAATGAGCGGGGGCGCGCATGCAGACCCCGCCGCTGAGGCCTTCGGTGGAGCTCCCCATGGGGCCACGATCCCCGTGAGGGGTGTGCTGAAATGAGGCCGGGGGGGCGCATGCGGACCGGGGCCGCGATCTTCGTGAGGGGTGCCGAAGTGGGCGGGGGGACGCATGCGGACCCCGCCGCTGGGGCCTTCGGCTGAGCTCCCTATGGGGCCACGATCCTCGTGAGGGGTGTGCCGAAATGGGCGGGGGGGCGCATGCGGACCCCGCCGCTGGGGCCTTCGGTGGAGCTCTCTATGGGGCCACGATCCTCGTGAGGGGTGTGCCGAAATGGGCGGGGGGCGCATGCCGACCCTGCCGCTGGGGCCTTCGGTGGAGCTCCCCATATGGGGCCACGATCCTCGTGAGGGGTGTGCCGAAATTTGCGGGGGGGCGCATGCGACCCTGCCGCTGGGGCCTTCGGTTGAGCTATCTATGGGGCCGCGATCCTCGTGTGGCGGCCCGAAGCCTGGGCCCCGGTACTCTAGCTTTTGCTATGCACGCTCAATCGTACCACCCGTGCGCTTCTCGGGCTTCGCAGCACAGGACAAGGCAACGTAACGCATGTCGGACACAGTCAGAAGTGCTGCTGCGGTGCTGCTGCGTGATCCTTGTTGCTGCTGGTGCTGCTTGCTACCATTTGTGACTGGTCGCTTCCTGCTGCGAAATGTCGCTGGTGCCGTACTGCCGATTGCTGCTGTCTTCTGCCCTTTAGGCATGTCTTGGGATCTGGTGCGCTTTGTGAGGCCCTCGAAGGCTGGCGGGAGGCTCTCGTGGGGCCTTTGGGGCCATCAGGCGGTGTCCAAGAAGTCTCTTAGGGTCTTCTTGACCCGTCTGAGGGCGCCTGGGATCGCATTGGGAGCTCTCTCGGGCCGTCCGAGCTCCGAGCGTCATCTCGGGTTATCATGAACCTCTCTTGGGCCGCCTCGGACCCTCCTGGCGACTCTTTTGGGCTCGACTGGAACCCTCTGTCGGGCTGTTTCAGGCTGTGTTCGGGGCTTCCCTGGGCTGCCTGGGTAGACGCCGCACGCGTGCATGCGCAATCACGGCGCGGAGAGCCCAGGACTTGCAGTCCAAGCCTCCTGCAGGGAGTCACCGAACACGAGGGGCTGCCACAAGGTCCACCATGTCACGCCTGCGGGCGTTTGCGCATGCTGGGCCTGGGCCATTTACAAGTGGTCGCGACGAGAGATCTTGCAGAACGCTACAACGTCTCTTTCTCACCACAGACCCAGGACTCAAGGCATGCCTCATTCTACAACGTCCGCGAGGGAGCGGATGAACAGGAGGATGAAGATGATGAGGATGAGGATGAGGAGCGTTCAAGGCGCATATAACCATCATAACACCATGGACCTGCAACCGCGTATAGCTTAAGCCCTCTGTACCCCAAAAGCTCCTGATAGCCATACACGTAGCAACTAAAACACCAATGGACAAACATCCCGGCGAAGGACCCAACCATGCGCAGTCGTGAGTACCGCAATTATGAATCTCATCTTTGCCCGCGCTCCCTATGGGGCCACGAACCGTGCGAGGGGCGTGCCGAAATGCGCGGCGGGGCACGCGACGCAAGCAAAGACGATGAGTCTGCGTGCGAGAGACTGAACGCGAGTGGGTCTGATTGTGAATGAGTCTGCGCCCGAATCAGTCT